>JBBPOT010000087.1:0-21926 GCA_038091595.1 Leccinum subatratum | reverse complement strand
GACTCCCACTGCTTACAATGGGACTCCCTCAGTACTCAAGTGGGACACCCTTGACTCTAGTGGGACTCCCTTAGCACTCATATGGGACTCCCACTGCTTACAATGGGACTCCCTCAGTACTCAAGTGGGACTCCCATAGCACTCATGTGGGACTCCCACTACTTACAATGGGACTCCCTCAGTACTTAAGTGGGACTCCCTTGACTCTAGTGGGACTCCCATAGCACTCATGTGGGACTCCTACTACTTACAATGGGACTCCCTTAGCACTCATATGGGACTCCCACTGCTTACAATGGGACTCCCTTAGTACTCAAGTGGGACTCCCATAGCACTCATGTGGGACTCCCACTACTTACAATGGGACTCCCTCAGTACTCAAGTGGGACTCCCTTGACTCTAGTGGGACTCCCATAGCACTCATGTGGGACTCCCTCTACTCTCAATGGGACTTGCTTAGCACTCAAGTGTGACTCCCTTGACTCTAGTGGGACTCCTTTAACATCCATGTGGGACTCCCATATTACTTGAGTGGGACTCCCTCAGCACTTTGAGTGTGACAGATATCATAGTGCAGTAAATCTAATCTTATCACCTGAAATTTAATCTAATCAATGTGATCAAGATAGATAAGATGTGGGCAATACCAAAAAAGGGATAATGTGGTTTCTTTTTTGGGAATATATTTTCGCAGCTTTGAATACAACTCCTGTCTTGAAAAGGGCATCCCCCTAGGTGCCTAGCTCAAGGAGCAATTGCTATTGGTTGATATTGACCAATCAGAATGCTTATATCGCCGGGGTTTGGCGACCATTTTGATCATATCTCAACCAGATTAGATCAGATAGATTAGATTCTTACACCATTAAAATCACAAAAACAGGGGCTACAACTTTTCTGGTGACACCAAAATGGAATAATGAGTTGCCTTTTTTGGAATAAATTTTCGCAGATTTGAATACAGCCCCTGTCTTGATAGGGGCATTTGCCATGTGTGCCTACATTACATCAGCTGTCAGAATCTACAAATGTGATTACATAAGCACCCCTAAGGGTGGTGATATCATTCAGGGGTTTGTACCTGAGATTTTAAACTTGACACCTTTTATGTAATAAATTATGTCAATTATGTAGGAGATGTGATGATGGCATCAGCTGTCAGTATCTGCGAAGATGATTACATAAGCACCCCTAAGAGTGGTGACATCATTCAGGGCTTTATCTAAAGCAGTCATAACCCCCTGAATGTACTATTTGCTTGATTCCCCTGCTTTTCCCTCTAGTAACTTACCATATAATTGTTGATAGAATATATATATTGCATAATTCATCATCTGAGCGCTTCATTTGGCCATATATCACTATTGCTAAGTATATAAATACAATTTATTGAAAATATCGAAAACCTGTTCGCATTTTTGATCCCTCAAGGTTATCCCCATATAGAAAATGTCCCCAAACAGCCTTCATATATCTTTATAAGATGCCATAACCTCAGGGGTCCAATATCTCAGCATATAGTTCTATGCAATGTTCTCCTGATGGCTGGATTTTCGCTTCTACAAGATTTCAAACTTGTTCTGCTGATTACCAAAGATGTAGGCATGTGGGTAATGTATATTTCGATATTTCCAACGGTTTACTATTTGCTCTAGACCCATCTCCATTATCCTACAACATATTTTCGATGTTTTCACATATATATATATGTGATGTTTGACAATGCATATATCATCAGGGCAATGGTTGTGCCCTCTGGATCCACTGGAATCACACCTCCCATGAATTTACACTAATTTTGCGATTTAAATTGAAGATGTGGTGAATGATTTAAATCTGCGGAGATTTAGGAGATTTGCAAAACATATGATAAAATTGATATTATAGCTTCTATAATGTGTTTACAACTATTTCAAATCGGCAGAAATGTGTCTACACTATGGTAGAATGTGTCTATAACATGTACCTAGTGCCATAGCAATGGCAAGGTCTCACAACTTCGAAATTATGTCAATTTGATAGGAGATTTATGACAAAAATAGACAAAACTGATTATTATAACTGACATAGGCCTTCCAGAGATATTCTGAATAGGCAGATATATGTCTATAGGGTGTTAGAAAGTATCTTTGATATGTGCCTAGCCCATAATCACCACCAGGTCTCAAATTTGCGAAAATATATACTCAGAATATAGGAGATTTATGAGTACATGCAAATGTCCAACTGCAATGTCACAACGCTTATTGCATTTTTGTTGTCTCCATATTGAGTTGTTGTTATCAGGCCAGGCACATGTTGTAGACACTTTCTAACACACTATAGACATATATTTGCCTATTCAGAATATCTCTGGAAGGCTTCTGTCAGTTATAATAATCAGTTTTGTCGATTTCTGTCATAAATCTCCTATCAAATTGACATATTTTCGACCTTGTGAGACCTTGCCATTGCTATGGCACTAGGCACATGTTATGGACACATTCTACCATAGTGTAAACACATTTCTGCCGATTTGAAATAGTTGTGAACACATTATAGAAGCTATAATATCACTTTTATGATATGTTTTTGAAATCTCCGAAATCTCCGCAGATTTAAATCATTCACCACATCTTCGATTTAAATCGCAAAAATAGTGTAAATTCATGGGACCTGGGTATTCAGTGGTTCAAGAGGGCACAACCATTGCCCTGATTATATATGCATTGTCACACATCATATATATATATGTGTGAAAATGTCGAAAATATGTTGTAGGATGATAGAGATGGGTCTAGACCAAATAGTAAACCGTTGGAAATATCCAAATATACATTACCCACATGCCTACACCTTTGGTAATCAGCAGAACGAGTTTGAAATCTTGTAGAAGCGAAAATCCAGCCAGCAGGAGAACATTGTATAGAACCATATACTGAGATATTGGACCCCTGAGGTTGTGGCATCTTATAAGGATATATGAAGGCTGTTTGGGAACATTTTCTATATGGGGATAACCTTAAGGGATAAAAAATGCGAACAGGTTTTCGATATTTTCAATAAAAGTGATGTACATACTTAGCAATGGTGATATATGGCCAAATGAAGCGCTCAGATGATGAATTATGCAATATATATATTATATCAACAATTATATGATAAGGTACTAGAGGGGAAAGGAGGGAAATCAAGTAAATAGCATATTCAGGGGGTTATAACTGCTTTAGATAAAGCCCTGAATGATGTCACCACTCTTAGGGGTGCTTATGTAATCACCTTCGCAGATTTTGACAGCTGATGCCATCATCACATCTTCTCCATCATTGACATAATTTATTACATAAAGGATGTCAAGTTTAAACATTCAGGCACAAACCCCTGAATGATGTCAGCACTCTTAGGGGTGCTTATGTAATCACATTTGCAGATAATGTAGGCACACATGGCAAATGCCCCTATTAAGACAGGAGCTGTATTCAAATCTGCGAAAATTTATTCCAAAAAAAGGAAATTCATTATTTTATTTTGGTATCACCAGAAAAGTTGTAGCCCCTGTTTTTGTGATTTCAATGGTGCAAGAATCTAATCTATCTGTTCTAATCTGGTTAAGATATGATCAAAATGGTCGCCAAACCCCAGCGATATGAGCATTCTAATTGGTCAATATTAGCTAATAGCAATTGCTGCCTTAGCTATGCACTCAAGGGCATGCCCCTTGCAAGACAAGGGCTGCGAAAATCTATTCCCAAAAGGGAAAGTCATTATTCCTTTTTAGTATTATTAGGCAAGTAAACCTGTACTTGCATACCCTCACTCACATTCTTTGCCTCCATCTCGAGGCTCTCTGCATTGTGTCATTCTCAATACAACTTTGACATGACCACAAGGTCACATGGTGAGGAAGAATATTCTAACTCAACAGACTCACAAACCCATGATGGAAGATACAGTTCATGTGAGAAGTGTTGTTGTAGGTTATTGGTGTCCTATATATAGTTCAAAGTCATGCCATAAGCTTTGAAAACAATGGAAAAATACTTACAGAGATGATAGACCATGTAGTGTTAACACATTCAACCCAGCATGAAAGCAGATCATGGAATCCGCTTGGAAACTCTTCCTGACCAAAAAGGAAATCACCCTAGCTGTCCTTGTCAGAATCGGAGGTCATGGAGAAAAGGACAAAAACAATGCTGGCAATGAGCTAAAGAAGAGACAGGCAGGAGACCCAAACTTGTGATAGCTTGACATTGATGAGCTTGAACTCCTCCTTGATAGAAAGTTCTGAATCAGCAATGAAAAAATCTTGCCATTCATAAATTAATGGATAGAAAACAGGGTTAATGTAAGGACTCAGTGTAGAGCTCAGTATGGCTCTAGGTTCATATTACCCCTTTTTACCACTTTCCAGACTCTCCCATCATCATTCCTATTTATTACTGGTTCGTCTTCCCTTGATCCGGTCCATTATTTTGTAGTACTGCTAGTCCTATAGTACCGGACTACCCTTATACCGCCCGGTCACCCCCGGTCTTCTCTTGTCCATTTTCCCACTTATGTTTGTTTTTGTTTGTATGTCGTTATATCCACTTTCAACTAGCTAGATGAAGTAATCGAAGTCCAGTTGGACTGTCAAACTAGCACTCGGAGGCTGATGACCACACTTGGAAAGAAAGAAGGGTAGAGATGGAAGTGAAGGACTTTGGCAATATGCTCAAGAGGTCAAAGCTGGGTCTACCAGCTATGACCGACTTGAGTATTTATACAAGGGGACTATTCTACTTACAGGCGGACTACATGAGGCATTACATACATACATACTAAGTGATCTCATGTCTACATAATGATATAAATGAGTGGGTAGTAATGTAATGATAGTGGGGATGTCATGGTAATGTAGTGACATCAAGGATGAGGGCTGAGGGTATGTCACCTGACCTTAAACTGAGTGTTGGTATGTCCGGACTCTAGTCCTGGCTGTTGGTGATGCCAGACTATGGTCGGACTGAGATCGATTGGTCGGTAACGGTGATTTACAACACTAGACAGTCTTGGGATATGCCCGGGACTATAAAGACTTTGTACTGGCTTTGGAAAATACCATCTATGGATCCCACGAGTTACTGTCTACATTCTGATTGCTCCCCTTCGCCTCCAAGCTCACTATGGAGCTCCTCCTTATCATCTGTTGCATTGCCGACATACCAGACTACTATGCTCACCTCATACCGGACTACGACCGGACTGCTTCTAGCACCATTGGACTACCACTGGACCACCGTTCAACGCCATCCTCTTCATTGACAAAGACATCCCGAACACCCTGAATCTCTTTAGGGACAACCCTATCACCAGGCAAACCTCTTACACCTGCTATCCCACAACCCTTGGTATAGTTTGTTGTTTCTACATCAGTTAATGTTCAGGGGCTGTGCCCCTTCAAGTACATGTAGTATGTCACGGCATGTGTCCAGCTGACGTGACTGATACTGAGCCAAAGGCAGTGGCTAGACATTTACAAGAGAGTACTATCAATCAAAAGATTCAGTGCTTTCTCGCTACTACTCTCTTGGTTGAGAACAACAGGGAGTCTGGAATTATGTTGCTACAAAATACAATACACATCCCTCCTCTCTCACATCTTGTAGACTAAAATGGAGAACCTTTCCCAAAAGAAAGGAATTACTGATCCACTTTCAGACTCCCACACACTAGAGTTGACACCAATAACATATTAAAAGGCTTGTCAACCATCAATTTCCTCTTCACTCAGTTGGAAGCAGCTGGTCTAACTATACCCCCTCATCTCAAAGCTACTATGATCCACCTTTCCTGACTTCCATCCACTTTTGACCAAATGATTTCCCATATAATCCAAACTATGGAGCAGGCCAATTTTAAATAAGTACTATGCTTCCATGCATCTCTAAAGAAGTCAATACTCTTTGTTCTGGTCTCTAACAATTCTGTCAATAGAACTTCTATTCTTTGATGAGGACCTGGTCCACAATAACACTGGTAATGGAAACCCATCTGGTGACCATTTTCCGAATCAGAGACATGCTGGTTTGAGCTCTAACCAGTATCAAGGTTGTGGTCAAGGTTCTTCTAGAGGTTGTGGTAGTTCTTTCTCTCAATGAGGAAAACACCAAGCAGATAACTTCCAGAAGAGACAGGAACACAAGGCTGCTAAGGTAGGGCTCATTCATACTCTACCAACATCACGTGGTATTACTTCGATGTGACATGTTCCATTTTGGCTCAAAAGGAACCTGAGATTTAGATTACTAATCGGTGTAGGGTAAGTAGATATAGTAGACTCAGAAACATTGCGTGTTGTGCTTGTTCAAAACAAAAGGGGACTTAGAATGATATGAGAAACCTAGATAGATTGCTCCACCATAGACATATCAGCCTTCTTGAGATTGTCAAACACACTGAGAGGAAGTGTGCAGTGACCACGGTATTTCCTTGTTGCAAATGCAGCTTGTTTGCCATTTAATCCTTTGCGGTACGCATCCATAAATTGGAGAGAATGAGTTGAATATCTATTAAATTGCCATCAGTATTGAGAAATAGATAAAAGAATGCTAACAATTGCACTCACCTTCACATGCTCACCAGTGGGACTGAGTCTAGTGCTGATATCATGTTTTTTCGAGATCAGCTTCAGACGGCATTGCTCGATGAAGTTTAGTTCGCAGTGAAATTTGGGCAGAAAGATCACCTGAAAAGCTCGCTCTTCACAAAAATATTCCAGGTGTGACTTGATGCTGACAAAATCAGGCTGATCAAATAAGATGTGGCGGCAACAGCATTGTGATGCCAGTGAAACATGGATGTCACCGGGGTTTGTTGCCACTGGTGGACATTTGAAACCTTTGCATTCCGCACGAATTTTGTCGACATGCATGAACCCTCGTTCATGCAATATGTTTATCATACCTTTAAAGTTCCCCTCAGGTCCTTGAGTGTCATTAGGTCCAAAGTAATCACCATTAGCAAGTTTTCCATCTGACATCCTGATGCATTCCTTGAGAACCTTACCATTAGTACCATAAACGAGCTTTCCATGAATATCAATGACATTCCGGTCCATTCCAAAGATCAACTTTCCAGGTTCCATTGGGTATTTGGGCATTTGACATGCAGAAACATCATCAGCTCATTTGAGGTGTGTAGTAGCATTATTGAAGATGAAAACATGATGTTCATTTGGAAAATGCTTTTCGAGAATATCCATAGCAACCTTTGCATGCTCGAGAATATCATCATTAGTGAAATACCCATCATGTACTTTTCCAGCTTTGAACAAGGTCTGTGCAGCTTCCTTTCCGCAAGATGACCTCAGCCATCCATAGTCAGCAGAGATAAAATCTGCCACCATCATTGATGCCCCTTCCCCCTTTGCCCTCGGTTTTGCTGTCTCATCATTATGGACCCAGTAGACCTTTTGAGGGTCATGTGCATAGAACATGGATTCATCATGGAACTATATGACAACTTTGCGCATCCCTGGGCCACTGAAATGGGTCTCTGAGTCTGGCAAGTCCTCCAATCCATCCCGGTTCCATATTCATGTATGGCATTGAAGGTCAAACATCACTGGGAGGAATTTTGTTTGGCGGTACGTGACAATATCCACCCATTCGTGCCCATCAACATATTGACCTGATGGAGTTTTTTTTTTTTGAGTCAATTTGTGTCCTATTGCGGAGCATGTAAGCTCTATGGAGGACAAACTATCTAAGCAAGGGCTCCTGCCCTTTGCAATCTCCATCTGCGCGAATGTTCCGAGGTGGGCATAACCCCCTTGGTCCACCGTTCTTGCCGGCCGTTTTAGACGCCACAGATCTCCATCCACGTTGCTCTTTTGTTGCGTGTCGGTTGAGGTAGAGTATGTTGTGATAATGTGGTTGACATGTACTTGGGCCCAAAGGCCTGTCGTACGATGGGAGTAATGGAGTGCGTGAATAGTAAGTGAAGTTAGGCCTGAGGACGACGAGATTATTGTCGTTGTTGTCGCTGCCGGGGGGCGAGTATTGAGGCATTCGCCGATAGGGGTGGGCGGCAGCGGCAATTTGCTGAGGTCTTCGTCGTCCAACAACCTTCTCTCCTTACTCACTCTCGACCTATCTCCATCCAGTCCGGCTGATTCCCATGTAGACAAATAGTGATGAATGTTTGCCGTGTGTTTGCATTGTGCGATTCATTCGTGGTAATCTGGCGAGGGGGGTGTTATTCCGTCTCTGCTGGTTGCGATTGTACATTACTGAACGTTACGCTCAGTCGCCCAGTGGCAGCGACGAAGCTAAGTAATGCATCGCACACTTTAGGTTTCATGAATAGCACTGCAAGGTCATTTGCCTCTCTTCCCAATGAGTTTCTCATGATGTGACGTTCGCGCGCGTAGAATGGGCAGTCAAGCACAAAATGTTTCGTGGTTTCCGGTGAGTTGGGGCAGTGTGGACAGTCTGGACTGTCCGCTCTTCGGATGTTGAATAAGTGTTTGTTGAGTGCGATGTGTCCTGTGCGGATGGAGATTTTGACCATCTATAGTCTATCATGATCATTAGGACAAGCTAGAAAATGAACAATGTCCTCTGGTTCTGATGCTGCAATCCATGTGAGTGGTTCTGATGCTGGTTTTCAATAATTCCAGAGGAGCATTTTCATCATCTCAAGCTGTTTCTGTAACAAATTATCCCCATTGAATGAATCGTGTCCAATTCCAGAGGAACACCATGGAGATAGAATGCCATTAAGATTGAAGAGTGCAGAATTACATGCGGGGATAAGGGAAGGCGCTTGTTTATGTCCAGATGAGTCTTCCCAGTGCTCGTCATCACTCTTGTCACTGCCAGCTTCTGTTTTTACGTCATCCACAGGCCCGGTCAAACTCAGATCATCACAGTGTTTAGGTATTTGAATAGGTGACAGAGGCCTCAGGGTTTCTTTCTTATCCATGCCAGAATGGACTACTTTTCCAGCACTGTGGTGGGTTCACATTCCGAGTCTTTTGCTGTGACTTGACTCTCGTTGCAGGCTCTGTGTTCCTGTCACCATAGCACTATAAGCACTTGGAATGAGTTTTGCTGGTTTATTTATTTAGTAAGTGGTACTCACATGATTCTCCTCACTACACTTATTTTGTAACTGTTGTCTAGCTTTTGTGAGGCTTTGAAGATGTGCCGAGTCTGCACACTTGCATTTTGGCATGTCGGGCTGGATGCGTTGGTGAATCCCAGTGATGTTGCTTGGTCATCAGAATTTACCTTGCACTTTCTTGATTGTCTTATATCTCATTATTTTGAGCCTAAGTACAAATTTTGGTTTCGAGCAGGCCTGAGATATAGTATCCTTCACCTTTCCCATAAAGCAGATATTTAATATACAGTGTCTTAAACTACCTATAAGCAATTGTAACACTTTCGCCACTCAAAAGGCTGTCAACATGACAGAAATCATCACATGATGTTGGTAGAGTATAAATGAGCCCTACCTTAAGTGAGAAGAATGTACTTATGTTTTTGAAGGATCCTCTACTTACCAATGGTACACTAAAATCTTACTGAAACAGGTTGAGGATGTTTCCATCTTTTACGATGAGTGTCAAGATGAATATATGGTGATGAGAGAGGATGAAAAGATGGAATCCACTAACCCCTCATACCAAATGGCCTTTTGCATCCCAGAATTTACAAGTGGCCTAATCTTCCCTTGTGGCGTCCACTCTGAATAATGTCATCAATCAGGATGATGGCATGAACAATACCAGACCCAGTCTGTTCCTTCCTAATGCTCCACCTCAAAGATACAATTCTTACCAGAGACAGAAAATGGATGTTAGAATTGGTTTGCCCAAGATGTGTTCTTGCAACAAGTGAATTTTCACTTTTATTGATGATTGTAATGCTTTGCTTTGATTAGGTGCAAGAGTGACACTGCTTTGCACTTTGGTGACTTGGTTCTCTATGCAAAGACCTTGACTGGTCTTTCTGTTACCTCTGTACTTCTGACTGTGGGGGGGGAGGGGGGATTATCTTGGACAAGAAGTATTATCATTCTTCACATCCAAAGGTATCTCTCCACAATATTCAGTTCCTCATCTACCACAACAAAATGGTCGAGCAGAGAGATTTAATAGAACTATCATGGAAAAGATACATGTCATTTGTCTTAATGCCTGTCTTCCAAATTCTTCTTTGATGAAATAGTATTTCCTGATTGTTCAAAGAAACTAAGACATATAGACAAACTTTCTGCCATTTCAAACTCTTCCAAGTCAATTCCTGAATCTAATGGAAATGAATGTAATAAGATATATCCTGATCAGATCATTTTGTTGTACCTTTGTGCTAACCAGTACCTGCAGTGAGGGTACAGGTAAATTAACAGGTATGATGGTACGGGTATGGGTCAAAATACCCATGGTTATACCTGTGACAGACCTTAATGACAACAGCATATATTGAGTAATAAAGGTAACACAATATTTTGACATCAATGTGTATCTCTAGTATGACCATTCAAGCAGGTACTGGCAGCCACAGTCAGATGTTCCTCCTACTCTGCTGTTCTCCTAGATAAGACTTATCCAGGCTCTGATAATGTTTTCTACCTCCATTCCTGTTTGCTGAGTATGCTGCAAAGATGAGTGAGAAGTTCAGTGGAATCCCTTTGTATTATTGAAACCCAAGGCTGGGGTGGTGATGTCTCAGCCTACATTCCTACTCAAGTCAATGCATTCAGTAATTCAATTTGCCATGATTTCGGTTAAAAACCAGGATGGTGGCTAGTGTTTTAAAGTCCGGTCCAGTCCGGTTTTTTGCCTTATTTGGGCATAACCGAAACCTTAACCGGTTATGGAAATTCCTATTTTAGGCAAAATGGTAACTGAACCGATGAAAACCGGTTTCGATCGGTTTTCCTCGGTCCGTTAGTCGGTTATGACCGGTTTCGTGGTGATCGAAAATTCCCACGCACTAATAGCTTTCTGTCTATAATTTTTTTACATTAATCGGTTCACACAATCTCGAGATATGGCCATTTTACGATTTTATTGAATATGTGCTTGAAGTAGCTAGCATATTCAATATCGGACTCGTTAGAAAGTAGTTCCCACGCTTAGTGATGACTGTACCGGATGTAGAGGCACCCCTATCTACCATCCGACAAAGTTTTGAGGCCAAACTGCCATGATGCGGATGAGATATGTCCAATCTCGACCTCCATGTTAATAAAATATCAATATATTGATAGCAAAGTCAAATCTTAACGGAAAAATACGCAAAAAATATGGAAAAATCGGGGTAATGTAGGGGATATAGGGGCTAAAGTGGCACAGCCACAATAACCGGTTATGACCGGTTATGATCGGTTTTTGTCCAGTTTTGAAAATTTCGAGATTTCTGTAACCTTGACTGTAACCTATCTGTAATTTGACATAACCGGACCTTAGAAACGGTTACAAGCGGTCACGGTTCGGTTAAGTTACAGTTATTTATCAGTTATGCGACTGGACCTTCGAACGCTAATGGTGGCCATAGTACCTTCACTTATATTGACAATATATCCACTGCCTGCCATTAGAGGGCCTTTCATGCATGCACCATAGTAGCCTTGGATAGTGATTAAATTGTAGTCCAGTTCAATTTGGTTTGTTGTCATTTTTGGGGAAGACTGAGACTGACTGGGCCTGATTTTTGGTCTTCTTTGTTTTTTTTTGCTGGTCTGGTTATGGTCAAAAACTGGTTTTTGTGTGCTGGAAAAATAATATTCCATTTTGGCTTTCTACCACTATTTTTCTTGTGTAAAATCGACCACATAGTCTGCTGGAGATATAGTTATTTTAAGGTTTCAGAAGTACTAGTTTGGAGGTTAGTACTGATTGATTAAAGGGCTTGGTAGTGGCTGTACCAGATGTAATAGACATCCCTTTAACCTGAGCCATGGATCACACAACTTGGTCCATAATTTATGGAGAATTAGATAAAGACTGGTCCTTGCATGCATAGTATAATTTACAAACTGTTTGCATGAATGGTCTGAAATTATGCCCAATTGAATAACTGAATAACTGAGGCAACTATTTATCTGAACTATAATTATATCTGACAAAGTGATTCAACTTGGATACCCTGGAATGATAACTGACTGAGTGCCCAGATAAACTCATGGTCTGAATTAATCTGTGTCTAAACACTCTCACTCTACCATTTGACTAATTGGCAATAGAACAACTAACTGAGCTAGTGGTCTTAATTGTGCCTAAATAGTTTATTGCCTAACAAACTGAATCAACTAGTGGCTACTGGTCTGGATCTGTCTGGATTTGTTTGAGGAATCTGAAATTATGAATATCCTATTGAACAGCATTTGATGAGTGTAATGATGCTAACTAACCAACTAATCAACCTTAATGTAGTCTGAGTATTCTGGAATTCTGATTTACTAACTAGCTCTGAATTAAATGTCTGAATTTGTCTAGGCAGCCTGAAATGTCACTATCTGACTAGCTGATTAACTTCAGGTGGAAATATGACTTGCAGACTTGCTATCTGATATGCTATCCAACTAATGGTCTGAATGATCTGTGATGATAACCAACTTAGCAACTTCTAAAATTAATGGTCTGAATTGTGTCTGAAAAGTCTGCTGTCTGAAACAAATGTTGAACTGGCTGACTGAATTTCATCTGCATGCAGATACTCATGATGAGCTAAGCACCTGAGTAACTAGTCATCTGGGTTCTATCTGGAACATACATCATAACTATTATCTGAGAAATGGTGAAATTGAGGTCTGGTGGAACAATGACTATCTAAGTCCACAGTCACTGCATGTCATTGTTAGACAATTGTCTTAGCATTCTTTCTCTGTCATCTGGCTGGGGATATATAAGAGTAGGTAACTAGATCTATTTCTTCAGTCTTTTGCTTTATGTGCTCGAAAATTAGCACTCCATTTTAGCTTAATATTTCATTAAATATAGGTCCCTGGTCTGTAGATAGCCAGAAATATCAATATGGATGATCTCAGCAAGTGATTGGCAGGCTTAGCAATGGCTGTATCAAATGTAGTAGACACCCCTATTCTTAATTTGACCAAATATTGATGTCATTCCACCAATAAATAGATGAGATATAACCAATCTCTGGCTGAATGTAGTTGTACTCCGGATCAGTGATTGCACTCATGTAGGTGAACTTCTCTTCAATGAGGCTGAACAGGATTCTAAATAGGATGATAGCATTTATCTTATGTACTTGCAAATTCCTAGGATTGAGAATAGTGGGATCCAAGAAATACTGGTCTGGAAGATGCTGATCTCCAGTGAGAAGTTGAGAGATGCCATTTAGAAGAGTTCCTAGACCCATAGAGGACAGGCTTGCAAAGTAATAATGTGTGTGAATGACATGGCCATGATATTGCCTTCTTAGGATGCTTGAGTTGAATCATGTTTTAATTTGTACATTTGATTTCATGAGTCTTCCAATATGACTGCGCAAGTAAACTGATTCCATCTTTTCCAGAACCTTTTTTAATATTAATAGTCTGATAGAGGAAGTCACAAATTGAGGAAGGTCATCATTGAATATGAAGTCATACTAAATAAATGCCTCATTTTGAATATATGGATAAATTGTAAATTGAGCATATAAATGGATACAATACAGTGTCAAATTGACATAACTCATGAATAAAATTGCAGAAATATTGTGCGCATTTTGAGGATATGAGAAAATGTGCAAGCTTGTGCTCATTTTGAGGGTATCTAAAAATGCGCACAATGTTGCACATTGTGAGGATATGATAAAATGCAGAACATTGTAGGCATTTCGAGCGCATTTGGAAATGCAGAACATTGTGCACATTTCGAGGGTATCTAAAAATGAGAAACTATGCAAATATCATACAATGTGCAAATATTGCCCATTTCATCCTGTTTCTGACTATTGATCTTGGACAGGATACACTCAAAATGAGCAGAATGTTGCACATTTAAAATTATCATCTCCTCGAAATGCCCACAATGTTGCATATTTTATCATATCGTCACAATCAGAGAACTGTTCCGCATTTTAAGATATCCTCGAAATGTGCACATTGTTGCACATTCTCCAATGCCCTCGAAATGTGCACAATGTTGCTCATTTTATCATAACCTCACAATGTGCAACATTGTGCGCATTTTCAGATACCCTGGAAATGTGCACATTGTTGTGCATTCTCCGATGCCCTCGAAATGTGCACAATAATGTTGCGCATTTTGACATTCACTCGAAATGCGCACAAGATTGCGCATTTTCTCATATCCTCAAAGTGCCCATTTTCCGATGCGCTTGAAATGCGCAAAATGTTCAGCATTTTATCATAATCTCACTTGAATGCACAACATTGTGCGCATTTTCAGATACCCTCAAAATGTGCACAAGATTGCACATTTTCTCATATCCTCAAAGTGCGCATTTTCCAATGTGCTCGAAATGCACAAAATGTTCCACATTTTATCATAACCTCACAATGTGCCACATTGTGCACATTTCCAGATACCCTCGAAATGCACACAAGAATTCACATTTTCTCATATCCTCCAAGTGCGCATTTTCTGATGCGCTCGAAATGCGCACAATAATGTTGCACATTTTGACATTGACTCGAAATGCGCACAATCATTCTGCAATTTTATTCATGAGTTATGTCAATTTGACAATATATTGTATCCATTTATATGCTCAATTTACATTGATTCCTAGCTCGACCCATCATCTAACCCTAACTATGTAACTGAAACTCAGTAGAAATTATACAAGGCTTCATATACACTTCTATAGATTTATAGAAAAAAATTACCAAGTATCTTGATCTATTTCAGACCCTCAATGAGTTGTCAAGAAAAAATTGTCAAGAAAAAATTGTTTCAAGAAACTAGATATCAATCATACTAACCAGAGAAAGATTTATTTATCCCAGAACAGTATGGTCATCCTCTGTCTTCTATTGCAGCACCAAGACATAAATGGTCAAGTCTTCTAGATATTATGGAAAAGCATGTCCCTGATGTTTTAATGCTCTATAAACATTGTAGAACAACTTTCAGCATCACAGGATATCATCTGAGGATAGCTCCATATGCACCTCCTGCCCTCCAGGTAAAGATCAATTTTTCTAGCCTCCAATATACTAGCCATAAATAAGTGGTGTATTGTACCTACCATTTTAAAACCCTATGAACACAATGGTAACATTGGCTAAGCCCAATAAAATCAGAGGGGCAAATAGAAGCATTCCTCCTGGCCGAAATCGAGACATGTACATAGTGGGTGCCAGGAGCCACTGGAGACCATGGATGCATTTTTCCTGGGGCTATGGACCCCTACAAATCCACTGATAACATTTACAAGCCACGAAAAAATCATCTTTATAGACATATTTTATGGGAATATCAAAATTCAGATATACAATTTTGAGTTTGACACTTAATTCAAAAATGGCTGTATAATTAATTTCTGGAGGCAGGCCCCACCTCACCCTCACATAATCATTATCTAATAAGCTTGTCATAATAGCCGAGCACAACTAACCTGTTGGCTTCTTTATTACACAATCCCTCTACTGCCAGTAATTAGAGTCCCCTACCTTCACATTTCTTGCCCGCTTGGCAACTCACGTGCTTCACTGCCACTCCCCAAATATAGACATTCCACAGATTCCCACTCAGCTGATCGCTCCGACTCATACATTTCACCGCCACTTTCTGCCTTGTCTGCATATGGAACCTCCTGCCATTCTCGGCATTGTCCGACAGTCTCTCTGTACTACGCGTCAACAAGGATGGCCTGGGAAAGTCCGCAAATGTTGCGCTCTCTCCTGCCACCACCATGCCTCGTGGTCTTTCATGGACATTGAAGGTGATTGAGGCATGGGGGAAGAAGAACACAGTACAGCACCAAACCATCACGGTCCCCCACACTCATGCTGTTCAGTCTGCCACTCAAGCCAGATATTTTCTGGACGTTGCAAGTAAACCTTTCTTTACTATTCTTTTCCTCGACTCCGATCACTTTCTGAAATGTAGGCCTTGCAAAGGAGACTGTCAAGGCTCTGAGCAACCTTTGTTCTAAACTGTGCCCACCTTTCGACTTCTCCGAGACAAATCCCGAGGACATCAAATGGCAAACCTTTGAATTGCCAGAAGAAATTAGCAACAAAGATGTTCAAGTTGTGGTGCATGCTATTCGAGACTTCATGGATACCCTGTAAGGTTTTCTATTATTTACACTTTCAGATCTCAATTGTTTTCAAATAGACGCGGTGGAACATATGAGGATGTTTGCACATGGCGCCTCTGCAAACAAACAGCCCATTTCAAAGGCTGGACCACCATCCTCCCCTTGCTCGTTGACTCGTTCCTCGAGTGGAAGTCCGGGCGGTCTTGTGAGCAAACGATTGCATCAGGGAAACTGTGACAAACAGATATAGATAAGTAATATCTTATCAATGATAACTTTCATTGTCCATCATATCAGTATTAGAATACACTAATATATATTGATATCTGCTTCAGGTTGGCAGATCTGACAACCAATGTCATGCAGAGAGTAATTACAATTCACAAAGGGATGACACTACTTGGAACATTCATTTCCAAACCAGAGTCTGATGTCAATATATGTTATAATTTTATAAATTGTACCTACTACTCTCTGCATGACATACATTGAAATCAAACCCAGATTGAGAGATATAGCCATCAGAGTCATAGCTTCATAAATTATAACTACACTGTTCTGCATGATATATATTAACATCTGGTTCAAGTAGGCAGATGTGATCATCAGAGTCATACTTTCATAAATTATAACTACTCTCTGAGAGAGTAGTTACAATTCACAAAGGAATGACTCTGATTATGAAAGTATGACTCTGATGACCACATATGCCTACTTGAACCAGATGTTAATATATATCATGCAGAACAGTGTAGTTATAATTTATGAAGCTATGACTCTGATGACCACACCTGCCAACTAGAGTCTGTGCAACATATGACATGTATTCTTCTGTGTATGTTACAAATGCCATCCATTAAATGAAAACAGCATCCTGAAAGATATACTTTATATGATCATGCCCCTCCATTATTATGAACTCTAGAAGTGAGGCAGATCTGACCCTGTCAAAATGATATTCAATGGCACATCATTTTTCTCATATGTACCGCCACATTGGCCAGATAGCCCATATTTCGAAAGACACAATATTATTCCAAAGGACATCAACAGTATATGGTATTGGCAGACATGATAACCAGAGAGAACATATACTAATTGTACTAGTTCCGATCACTGACTTGGTCCAGCTTCAACAGTAGCCGCCCGCTTCTCAGCACGTTTAGCCCGAATCCTTGCAAGAGCACTATTTTTTGATGGGAAGTGCTCACTCTCTGTGTAGAGAGGAAAGATCTGCCTGTTCCACCACAGTAATAATTGATCCACCTCATCCTTCTTTTCCGGATTCACTAAGTAGATCAAGGATACTGTTGTAAAACTGTTCCAAATCAGTAACAAGATCTGTGTGGGAAAATACCTGTGCCGGCAACAGTGTGAATCAAGCCTGCAAATAGGACTCAGTATCACAATAGAAATGACTGCAGCCACACTTGTTACTGAGTTGCGACATATGTAGTGTTTTAAGGTCCGGTCCGGTCCGGTCTTTTGCCCCTAAACTGCAAGACCGGGACCATAACTGGTTAAGAAAAATTTCAGATACAAAAAAACCGGACCAAAACCGATAAAAGACTGATTTTTTGGTCTTTATCGGTTTTTGCCGGTCCGGTTAACGGTTAAAACCGATTTTCTTGTGCCTCAAAATTAGTACTCGATTTTGGCTTTCTACCACTATTTTTTCTATGTAAAACGGTCCATGCGTTGTGGAGATATGGTCATTTCAATATTTCATCGAATATAGGTGGGTAGACAGCCAAATGGTATCTATATAGGCGATCTCGGCAAGTGATCTGCGGGCTCAGCGGTGGCTGTACCGAATGTAGCAGACACCACTATCTTTAATACGACCAAATAATGACGTCATTCGACCCATAAGTGGCTGAGATATAACCAATATCGACCTGCATGTCAATATATTGTCATAAATATCATAACTAACTCAAATAAAATCGTAGAAATATGGGAAAATCAGGGAAAATCCTCATATGTACTCCCAAATAGGGGACAATAGGGGCTACCTCCAAAGACCAGTCTTGACCAGTATTCTTCGGTATTTTGATTTTTGAAAAAATTAAAAGATCAAGACTGAACCAAATCAAAACTCGGATGGACCGGACCAACCAGGACCGGTCTTGGTCGGTCCGGTCCAGTTAAATTTCGGTCTTTTATCAGTCTTAGGACCGGACCTTAAAACACTATTCTGGAGTATTGTCATTTGAGCAAGAATCTAAACGGCAATGAATTGAGGACATGCGAGCAAAAATACGGGTGGACAGGCGCACCATTTTGTGTAGTATCGTCTTGCCAGCAACAATGCAAATGGCAACCAATTGCGCATGCAGGGGGAAAGATACGGGCGCACAGGCGCACCATTTTTATAGAGTATTGTCACCTTTCAAGCAACAATCAAAACGGCAACAAATTGAGTATGCGTGAGCAAAGATATGGGCGCGCAGCCTGAGGGTGCCGCACTATGGCCAAAGGCCATAGTCCTTTGTCTGTGTGTGAAGAGATACACCTGGGTGGTGATGCCTGCCACACGGTTGCTCGTCCATCGGGATGCCCTTCTCCAAGGATCAGGGTCGGGCCATCGGGCATGCGATGTACAGCACGAGTAGGGGCAAGTAATCAAGCAGTGGGTCATTGCAGTTTCGAGCCTGTGAAAGCTCTCATCAGGGGGCTTCATGGCCGCTACCCTGACTGCTGCCCATCCGAGTCCCTTTGGGGTTCAGCTACCAACATTGAGCCCTATCGAAGGAGTTGGCCAGACTCTCAGAGGCAACTGAGGTGATACCAGGGCGCGACCCCAGATAGATTGGTTGCATAGTGGAGTATACCAGGTCTTTTCAAAAACTCACCTGCACTTTTGCGCTGCCATGCAGTCCCCACGTTGGGATCATGCCAACGTGGGATTGCTCATCGCCCTCCGTACACAAGATTCGATGAAGCAACACAGACTCACAATCTTTGTGGAGTATCGTCTTTCAAGCAAGGATCTAAACCGCAACCAAAAGATGCGGGCGGACAGGTGCACCATCTTTGTGGAGCATCGTCTTTCGATCAACAATCCAAAAGGCAACAAATTGAGTACATGTCACCCAAGATATGGACGCACAGGGTCACTATTTTTGTGTGGTATTGTATCGTCTTTGGAGCAATAATCTATATCCCAATGAATTGAGCACGCGCCAGCAAAAATACGGATGCAGAGGCTCACCATATTTATGGTGTATCATTGTCTTTCAATCAACAATTTATACATGAACAAATTGAGCATGCAGGAGCAAAGATACAGGTGCGCAGGCGCACCATTTTGGTTAAGTATTGTCCTTCAAGCAACAATGCAAACGACAATGAATTGCACACGTGAGAGCAAAGATACGGGCGCACAGGTGCACCATCTTTATAGAGTATTGTCTTTTGAGCAACAATCAAAATGGCAACGATTTGAGCATACGTCACGGTGAGCAAAGATATGGGCATACAGGCTCACTATCGTTGTGGAGCACCATCTTTCAAGCAAAGATCTAAAATCAACGAATTGAGCATGCGTGACTGCAGGTACAGGTGCACAGGCTCACCATCTTTGTGGAGCATCGTCTTTCAAGCAACAATCCAAACTGCAACAAATTCAGCACGTGCGAACGAAGATACAGGCGTACAGGCTTATCATATTTGTGGTGTTGTTGAATCGGTAGTATTCTATATAATTTATTACTTCTGATTCTAGACCGGTCCATTCTAGACCGAGTCTATATTTACCTTATCTTTCGTTTTCTCTGATTAGATAAGAGTGTTTATTGCCATTGGCTTGACTCAGCTACCGCTGAGCTACTTACGCTATTGGCTGTTACTAAGCCACATATCTCTGCTGACTGATGACTTACTCATCACGCTGACATATCATGTTCGAGATACTTATGCTATTGGCTACAGTACTGATTACATGATACGATACCACAACAAGTACAAACACTTGTAGTAGTATATACTAAAGGGCCCTGCCTTGCCCTTCAAATATAAGGTGGTATTCCCTCCCACTCAAGTGTTTAATACCTTCGTCTTAGCTCTTCACTATCAACTCACATTCCTAGTAAGTTTTCTACTAGAGTTATTCCCTATTTTCCTCGTACCCCTCGGTCTGCGCATAGAGATCCCTACATAGGATTTCTATAGGTTATTCGCCCCGCCTTGACTACTAGTCGAGTTCGTCATTGGCCATTCTTTAGATGCCTCGACCAGTCACGCGCTCCGAGCTTGATAGTGTTGAGCAGCGTCTCCACCTCTTGGAACTTTCCCGTCATACTCAACGGAGTACTGACGAGTCCATTTCCTCTAGGTCTTCTGCTCATCACAGGACCTCAAGAGAGCTCTACGTTCCACCTGGTAGGCGCCGATCACTTGCTCCTTCCTACGCTGATTCCCCCGCATCATCTTGTCCTTTTGTTCCTCGTTTCCCACCACACAATCCCCTTCGGTCTCCCTCGAGGCCTCCCTTGCACCAGCGTCCATCAAACGTCCCTCCGGTTATCTCCTGGGGTACTTGTCTATCTGGACAACCTTCTAGTACTATCACAGGTGTCATCGACGATGACCTTTTCCTGCATTGCCCTAAGTGCAGAGTTCCCGGTCGCTCAAACCAGAAGTGTCACAACCATCGTTGTGATTTCATTTTTCCGATCTTTTTCTATAGCGACATCCAGTTCGCTGAGCAAGCTCGAGCCACTCGAAACTCAGTTATCTCTCGTGCTTCTGGTTGGCGCCACATTTCACCTCCTCGTCGTGATTCTGCTGGTTACATTACTTGTCCAGCACTCCCACCTCTGCTAGATACTCTGATTCCCTCTCCAGGAATCTCCGGTCAACCGTCCAGGTTCCCTATTCTCGAGTCCTCCTCTGGACATTCCCTGCAGTCTCACCTTCTGGAACAGCCTCCATTCTCAGACGCTGAACTTCAAGTAGCTGCAGAGATCTTACTGCCGGACGTTCTCTCAGACCTACTGTTAGGTCACGCTGGATCCAACTTTACAGTTATTCTTCCAGTCATCCCACCTCCTCGATCGCATTCTTCACAGGCCACTTCCGGCTCCTCGTCCTCGTCCCACAAATCGACTTCACCAATTCCTCTACCAGTTCCACCACCATCCTCTCCAATCATCTTCTCTCCCCACCCTTCTCCACCAAATGCCTCGCTTCCAGCTCTCGTACGATTCGCAGACAATCCCAGTATCTCCGTTTTCCCATGTCAGTTATCTGACGAAGCCACAGGAGGTACTGTGGTTCGAAGGTCCAAGCGTCGAAGGGTCTTTAGACCCAAATGATCATGAAATGATCACCGCCACGGTTTGCCTTCCCAACAATCTCGACGATCCTTCTATCTGGCCAGCTGCCACCATTCCTGCTGTTACAAACCTTTCGTTTCTCTCTTCATTTTCTTACTTAATCAGTCACGTGACCTGATCACGTGACCTCTTACATCAGCTTCATCGTTCACTTTCTTTTATGTCACACGACCTGCTTAGTCAGCATCACGTGACCTGTACCTTTATTCTCGTACCACTTGGTGGACACTTACCATAATAGTTAGCATAGCTTATTCAGACCTGCCCTAAGCTGGTCTATGCACATGTATCAGTAGTATAAATACTTGAATGCAACAACCGAACAAGCCAGTCTTGTTCTGGTTGGATTCCCTCCATCCTACACATTCCC
>JBBPOT010000086.1:0-22183 GCA_038091595.1 Leccinum subatratum | reverse complement strand
CGTTTCGCCTCTTTGACTGCAGTCTTCGTCGGACTCTGCGTCTTGCTCAAAGACCTCGACGTAACCACACCACATCCCAACGTGAACGGTTTCCCCATATTCATCGACCTTCCGTTTCTTTTCAACATACGGGAACATGCGGTATCGTTGTGCGTGACCGCCTGCATTCTTGAAAAACGAAGTGGCCTTGGAGACGTTTCCTTTATGGTAGATATCGAACGATAGCAACGTTTTGGTCAGGCCATCATCCATATCAAGTCCCCAGTCGGCACTATCCTCGATTTTCTCCGCTTTTCGTCTAGCTGAAGGGGTTGGCACCACAGAATCGCCGTCAGCCATGTCCATCTGATCGTCGTTCAATGCGCGCTCGACTTCATCTTCATCATCCTCGTCAGAGTCGGATTCCTCATCGGAATCGTCCTCGTCCGCCTCGAGCATGCGTTGATTACGGACGATGGCAGCTTGTAACTTGTTGCGCCGCTTCCTTTTCTTTAGTTGCGCGTTCTTTAGCAAGGTAAGATTCCAGTTCGGCACCCTGGAGAGGGACCTTTGGATTCATCTGAGAGGGTTTAAGCACCAAACTTTCGACCTGGAATGATATAAAGGTACCCTCAGGTGGAGAGATCCATCCATCATGACGTTCAAGTTGCTGTCTATTTTTCCCTTGTCCCAGGTATCGTCGCCTCTTTGTGAGTTGTTCCATCTATCAAAGAGCATGCGAGAAAGAGTCCCTTCTTCACCTCTGCTCGTAAGGAGTATGACATTGTCGGGAACCGCTGCAAAGTCTGCAAATAACGACCTAGAAGGTCCGTGTGAGAGAGACGTCGGAACGGCAAGGATGAGTTTCGGTTCTCTCGACGAGTATTTCTGAACGAGTGTCTGGGGGTTCAGAAAAAACTCGAAATATCTGGAAGGAGCGTGAGCAGGGCAACAGAAAGGAAAATTGTGTGCGCACTTGCCAGTGAACCGCAGCGCAAACGCGCCTAATGCTTCGTCATCCGCTTCTTCGTCTGCTCTTCGTCTCTTGGATCCTGTTTTACCAGATCCATCGACGCCGACATCCTCTTTGCTAACGGTACCACCTACCCATTCCATAACACTCCGGACGAATGTCAGCATTTCACGTCCGTTGCGAGATAAAAGGCAGATAGGATAGCGGAAGTCTGCGTATTTCCAGTGTTGGTCTAGGAGGACGAGCAACTCGAGTAAGCGAGGGCCGCCGTCACAGGGCAACAGACTCGGAAGAGGGCATCTGGATGACAAGGTAGCACCGATGGCGTCTGGAAGACAGAGAATGAGGTACTCGGGAGTGAAGGGGGACAAGAACGATGCGCACCGATCATGGCAGCATCCGACGGTCTTTTCTTCGACTTGTTGTGACGTTTGCGCGATCTGCGTCGGTTATGAAAAGGTCTGGACGAGCGAGCGGCTCGAAAATGCCACCCGCAGACGTTCTCTCATGTGGTTTATGTTGACTGCATATACGATCGTGCCAGCTGATGGAGAACGAATTTTCCATATTGTGCCGCCGAGTGCATGTCCTGCAGAAAAGGGCGTGATGGTAATACCTTGACACTTGCCTGGACAGTATGGTGAGGAGAAACGCGATTGAAGGCACACCAAAACTAACCCTGGAGGTGTGTGGGTTGGGAATATCTGAGGGTGTTTACAGCATCATAGACTTCGTGGACCTGGTTTGCGGTGGCGATGTACTTTGGAGAAGGAGAATCGGGGGAGGTAGGAACTTGAGCTCCAGTATCAGCGAGCGACTCCTCGTCGGGGACTTGTTGTTCGTCGCAGCGACGTGATCGCTTCTGCACGCTGGGGGGACGGGTACGGCGATGGTATCGTCGTCATGGGAGGGAGAGGGGGAGGGGAGGGCCCGTCATCGACGTCGTTGTCATTTTCATCGTGTCATGGTGGGACGGGTATGGCAAGGGTGGCAGACAGTGCGACGGCGACGATTGTTGTCGTCATGGTGGGATGGTGAGGGTGAGGGCGAGGGCGGGCGGGGGCGGGACGGACATCATCGTGTCGTTGTCGTGACATCGTCTTGTCGTTTTCGTTTTCGTCTCGTTGTCGTTCCCCTCGCTATCGCATCCTTCGTCTCCCTACCGTGGGGTCCTCCTCGTCGTGTCATCTTCGTTGTCCCCTCTGCCGCGGTGTCATTGAGTCGTCGTCGTCGTCGTCGTCCTCTCTAGGATTTTGCACGGGTATAGGTTACCCGTGCGGGTATTGGTATTACAGGTGCTGGTAAGGACACGTCAGATCAGCAGGTGGAAGAACGTGGTACACACCTCCTTGCGGGGCTCTGGTGGACGAGGAGTGGGTGAGAAACTGCTTTACTAGTAAGGTAGCTGTCTGAAAGGATGGACCGCAGACCCGTCTCGTCAGATATGGATGATCTTTCCAACGAAACTCGACTATGCAGATTATGTGGATCTGAATGCGATAGAGGGAGTATGCGACCGAAATCATATTCAATAGCCACCATCCTACCTCAAGCATGTGAGTATATGCATTTTGAAACAATGTTGTTATTTGAGTCCACTGACCTGACATCCGACGTACACAAGAAACAACTTGTGGAATTCCAGTCAGACAGCAATGTTGACTTACCAGAGGCACAGTTCATTCCTATTCCTGTTTGAAACATAGCTTCATATGGCACAGGTCGAGCTCCCGCCCACAACACTTCCGGATAACAAACAGTTCGACTACGACGAGGTTTGTGATCAATTTATTCCGACTTTGCTGCCGCGTTGACGTTGCGGAAGACTCCTGCGGTGGCGTCTGTTCGTCATGAGGACCAGGTGGCACCACTGCGCTCATCCGAGTCCCACTCCACATTGCAGACAAACAACGTTGTCCTCGATCAACCGACCAACGTCACGACCCAAGCTCCTGATTTCCACCTACCACCCCATACACAGCGTACATTTCTGGAACAGTTCCCGATCTTGATGTGAGCAATTTCGAGTCATCACTCTCCTCCCACTGATACTTCTAAAAGCTACCCACTGCCTTGCAACTTGACACCAGGCAGATTGCGGAGCATGATCATCGTCTCACCCGCAAGCACCACATCGTGATTGGCCGAGATCGCCATGCACTCAACATAATCGGGAGATCCGATTTATTGGTGCGTTGTAGTGTCGCTTTCCACATATCCAGCTAAAATCACCTGTTGAATGAGTTGGCTCTGGGTAAGCTTTCGTGTGTCGGGAGATCGTGACACTGGAACTAGGCTTAACTCTTTGAACTGAACGTGCGTCTCTCGGCCTCCCATCTCCGCGCCTGATGATTCTTGTTCTGAAAACTTCCGTCACGTCACGTAGTGTATCCGTGTTTAGGTTTCTGCTCACCGTCCCGTTCATCATTCTCGGCGTCGACGGCGTTCGACCTCATTAACACGTCAATGATAAAATGTGCGTCATCTTTCTATTGCGTTCCGTTGACTTGTATTCTGACATCGGATGTCGACATGTTGGCCAGGAACTCCGACTTGGATCTGTTTGCCAGCTCAGCAGCCTCCCTTGCAGCGGTGTTCTTCTGAATAGAATCGCGCAAATTAAACACCATCTGATTGATCTGTGTCTTCAATGAATCCATCTCTCCGCTCGCCTCGACTGTGATAAACCGCGTGAAGTCGCCGTCCATAGCTGCCGCAGAAATCTGGGCGCACCCACGCACTTGCGTGGTCAAGTTTCCAGCCATAGTGTTGACAGACATGCTACATCACAATGAAACGATCAAGGGACATGAAACAGATCAAAAGAAGACCGTTTACGCACGTAATTTCTTGCCAGATACCCTGGACATTACCCA
This sequence comes from Leccinum subatratum, assembly GCA_038091595.1. Classification (NCBI taxonomy): domain Eukaryota; kingdom Fungi; phylum Basidiomycota; class Agaricomycetes; order Boletales; family Boletaceae; genus Leccinum; species Leccinum subatratum. Next base: position 18,355 of record JBBPOT010000086.1, on the reverse strand, counting down.
CTTCAGCTTGTACGCCCAGTTTACCTTCCGTACCGACCCCTCAAAGGTGACCTTCTTTAATTCCTTTGCGAATATGGCCAATTGGGCAATCATGTCGTTGATAGTGTTCACCAAGCTCAACATTTCTCCGGAAACCGAGACACCAGTGATTTGCTGTGTCAAGTCACCACGAGCGACAGCGGTCTGACAGGGGAGTCAGCTTGACCTCTGAAGTACATAAAGTACAGGAAAACCTACTGTAGCGACGGCAATGGTTCGGACTTGCAGGGTCAACTGAGAAGGACTCCGTGAGTGCAGATCTACTTGAGTACCATGGCAGACTCACATTGGCAGCCATGACGTTGACATTGTCCGTGAGATCCTACAGGCAATGTCTTCAGTAAGCAGCTCGTTCGACCACCCGCAGGATCAAGCTCACCTTCCAGGTACCGCCAACGTTGGTCACTCGCGCTTGTCCAACTAATTTACTCTCTTGCGACACGAGTGACTTCATCAGCGAACAAACTCAAACTCTCGGTCATGCCGTTCACGATTTCCTTCAACTCTTTGATCTCTCCGCGTACATCGACCTCTATCTTCCTTGTCAAGTCGCCAGCTTGACAGCCTTGGTGACTTCAGCGATAGAACGCACTTGATTGGTCAAGTTCATGGCCATCAAGTTGACGTTGTCCGTCAAGACCTATCCGGTTTAAGACCATGGTTCGGTAACGAATGAGAACGACGAACCTTCCACATTCCCTGAACGTCAGGCACATACGCCTGCCCTCCCAAAATACCCTCCGTTCGACTTCGGGGACACACGAGTGACTTCATTCGCGAGCGTCGACAATTGGGCAACCATGGAGTTGACGGTCATCTTCAAGTCTAACATCTCTCCCTGGACATCGACGTTGACGACCTTGCTCAGATCACCCAACGCCACTGCCTTTGTAACCTCCGAGATGGACCTCACTTGATCGGTCAAATTGCTAGCCATTTTCTGCAAAGGAAAACAAAAAGAATCTTCATCAGAAAAATGGAACGATCAGGAAAGGAGGAAAACTTACATTGACATTACGTGTTAGGTCTGCCCAAATTCCCTGTACACCCTCAACGTGAGCTTGACCACCCAAGATACCCTGGGTTCCGACTTCCAACGCGACACGAGTGACTTGGGATGCGAACGCGCTCAACTGGTCCACCATGGAATTGACAGTACTCTTCAACGTTGACATCTCTCCCTCTACTTGAATCTCTATCTTCTGGGTCAAGTCACCCTTGGCGACGGCAGTTGTGACCTTGGCGATAGACTGCACTTGATCCGTCAAACTCGAACACATTCGATTCACCTGCAGCAAGATGAGCGTTGAACAGTACAACGATGCCTCGGGGACGTACATTCCGAACTAATTCGAACCAGACACCTTCGACATCAGGAACGTGAGCTTGTCCACCCAACTTCCCTTGAGATCCGACTTCCAGAGTGACGCGAGTGACCTCGGCGGCGAGGGCCCGAAGACGTATGACCATTCCGTTGACCGTGTTCTTCAAATCCAAAATTTCCCCACGAGCATCGACGTCAATCTGTTTCGACAAATCTCCCAGCGCGACAGCTTTTGTGACCTTGGCGATACTCCGGACTTGATTCGTCAAATTGACACCCCTGAGTTCGTGCCATGTCCCTTCGACGTCCAGAACCACTGGGAGCCTGACCACCCGGTTTACTAATTGAAAAAGGGGGTTCTGATCAAAAGCGGAACAAAAACGGCATCTCGGCTAGGACTTACCCTACTTCCTGACTGACACGAGTGACTTCCTTGGCAAATTGACCTAACTAGATTGGCAGGGCCGCACTTCGTCGGCAAATACTTTGTTTACTACAATGTTTTGTTACTACTTATTCAACTCTCCTGTATTCGCTTTCTTGCAGTTTCACGTCCGTAGTCAATGTAGTTTACTTAATGAACTGCGACTACTATACTAGATACAACACTGTGTCAACGGTGTTGAGACGTTACTACTGCCACACCGGTGTGAAAATATACATGTACATACCCTTCGAGCCTTCCAAGGCCTGGAGATTGTCCATGTACAGATTGATCACCAAGCACGCAAATTCGCGCACGAACTGCACGTGTTGGTTATCCCGCGCGTCCACGCCGCAAACGAATCGTCGTACATATATTAGGCGCAAGGACGAGGGGGAAAAACAACGGAGACTTACGAGAGATCCGCGAGCGAGAACTGGTAGACGTCGGCGACAATGAACAAGATCCACATTGAAGGCCATACGTGTGGATTGATCCTCGCTTGCACGGCGCCCAGGGACTGCGACAACTTGATGAGAGTGATGGACGGGAACTACGGTAGAACGCCGTACGCTAACGCGCTGACAGACTTGCATAGATGGATAGGTTCAAGTCAACGCGTGGCTCGTTGACTGGACCGTACACATATTTGGCGCAAGGACGAGGGACAAAAAGGACGAGGGACAAAAAGAAAGACTTACGAAAGTCCGCGAGCAAGAACTGGTAGACGTCAGCAACAACGAACAACATCCACCTTAACGGCGCCCAAGGAATGTGTGTTGCCGAAGAACCAGAGTACGGACGACTGCGACAACTTGATCAGCTTAATGTGACGGGCACGGGGGTACGACGTACGCTAACGTGACAGACGGCATGGCTGGAGGTTTCAGGTCAACGCGCGTCTCGTCGACTAGACCAACAAATATTAAACGCGAGGACGAGGGGACAAAAGGAGAGACTTACGGGAGATCCGGCAGCGAGAACCGGTAGACGTGAGCAACAACAAACAGGTTCACCTTGAAGATCGTAATTGCTAATTGATGATGCCTTGCACGGCGCCCAAGGGAGGTGTGATGCCGAAGATCCAGAGTACGGACGACTGCGACAACTTGATGTGACGGGAACGGGTACGACGTATAATAGCGCTGACGGACAAACGCGTGGCTCTCGTTGACTAGACCGTACACATATTAGGCCCGAGGACGAGGGGACAAAATGAGAGACTTACGAAAGATCCGCGAGCGAAAACTGGTAGACGTGAGCAACAACAAACAACATCCACCTTGAAGGTCGTACTTTTTGATTTATGCTGCTGGCTTGCACGGCGCCCGAGGGAAGTGTGATGCTGAAGAGGCAGAGTACGGAGGACTGGGTCAACTTGAGGAGATGGATGGATGGGAAGAGGGATAGTACGACGTACGCTAACGCGCTGACAGGCAGCAAAACAACGGAGACTTACGAGAGATCCGCGAGCGAGAACTGGTAGACGTCAGCAACAACGAACAAGATCTACTTTGAAGGCCGTACATGTGGATTGATGCTCGCTTGCATGGCGCTCAGCGTGTGATGCGGAAGAGCCAGATTACAGATGGCTGCGACGACTTGATGAGAGTGATGGACGGGAACTACGGTAATACGACGTACGCTAACGCGCTGACAGACCTCCATAGATGGAGGGTTCAACTCAACGCGTGGCTCGTTGACTAGACCGTACACATATTAGGCGCGAGGACGAGGGGACAAAAGGAGAGCCTTACGAGAGATCCGGCAGCGAGGACAGGTAGACGTGTAAGCAACAACGAAGAACGTCCACCTTGAAGACCGTGCATGTTGATTGATGATGGCTTGCACGGTGTCCAAGGAAGGTGTGATGCCGAAGATTCAGAGTACGGACGACTGCGACAACTTGAGGAGATTGATGGACACGAACGGTGGTAGTACGACGTACGCTAACGCGCTGACAGTCCCGCATAGATGGAGGGTTCAGCAACGCACGTCTCGTCGACTAGACCAACAAACAAATATTAGACGCGAGGACGAGGGGACAAAAGGAGAGCCTTACGAGAGATCCGGCAGCGAGGACAGGTAGACGTGTAAGCAACAATGAAGAACGTCCACCTTGAAGGCCGTGCATGTTGATTGATGATGGCTTGCACGGTGCCTAAGGGAGGTGTGATGCCGAAGAGCCAGAGTACGGACGATGACGGGGACGGGGGTAGTACGAGGTACGCTAACGCGCTGATAGACCTGCATAGATGGAGGGTTCAAGTCAACGCGTGGCTCGTTGACTAGACCGTACATATATTAGACGCGACGATGAGGGGACAAAATGAGAGACTTACGAGAGATCCGAGAGCGAGAACTGGTAGACGTGAGCAACAACGAACAACATCCACATTGAAGGCCGTGCTTGTTGATTTATGCTGCTGGCTTGTACGGCGCCCAAGGGAGGTGAGATGCCGAAGATCTAGAGTACGGACGACTGCGACAATTTGATGTGATGGACACGGGTACGACGTGCGCTAACGCGGTGACAGACCCGCATAACTGGTCAACGCGAGAGTCTCGTTGACTAGACCGACACATATTAGCCGCAAAGACGAGGGAGCAAAATGAGACTTACGAGAGATCCACGAGCGAGAGCTGGTAGACGTGAACAACAACGAACAACATCCACCTTGAAGGCCGTACTTGTTGATTGATGATGGCTTGCACGGCGCCCAAGGGAAGTGTGATGCCGAACCGTCAGAGTACAGACGACTGCGACAACTTGATGTGACGGGAACGGGGGTACGACGTACGCTAACGCAACAGATCGCATAGCTGAAGGGTTCAGGTCAACGCGAGAGTCTCGTTGACTAGGACGAGGGTCTTCGAGATCGGCCATTTCAGCCTTCATGTTTGATTCTTGCACACGCTCACGGCTCATCTGTCGCAGTCAACGAACCGCATGTCGTTAGGTTGTCACATTATACGAATCGCTCGATATAGGTGCACATACGTTCTCGAAGTGCGTTTCAGGAAGAATGTCAATGGTGCTTTCAAGGGTGATTGACCTTCCCCCCACCCATCGCAAGGTGACCATCCGTTGATATGGTCATGCACCGGATGGTATCCGAATGCTGGATTGTAAATACGACTTGTTTGTGCATCGTACAGAAAGACACAGAGGAGTCACCCGACGAGACGATGAACGCGCCAGAATTTCCTTGCCAGGGCGATGTATCTGGGGTCCTTAATGTTGTGAATTGACCATCTAGGAGCGTCTTCCCCGTGTTCACATCGAGACAGTGTATTTCGCCATCCTTTGAGAGGGCAAACAACTGCATGCCATCACTTTGCCAGGTAATAGACTGGCTAAATTCCACGTTTACCTGGATAGGTATGTCGACGAGGAGGATACGGTCTGACATTTGTATATCCGGATTCGGAAGAACGATCCCAAGTAGCTGTTGCAATTAGACGCCCGTCAGGAGAGAATTTGGCTGCGACGACGAAATGATCGTGTTGCAAAGGACTGAGCAGTCGCCTGCCAGATGCAGGCGACCAGACAGATAGTGTGTTATCCCGCGAGCCCGTCGCGATCCTCGTCCCATCCACTGAGAAGTCCACCACCAACACTCGATCGCTGTGTCCTTTGAACTCGGTCACCTTTTCATGGCCTTGTCCGTTCCATACCGTCACCCAGCCGGCGTCTGACCCTCTCACAACCCACCGTCCGTCTGGCGACACCGCGATGTCGTAGACCTCCGTGGTCGCATTCATCGGCGTTGCTCAGGCTACCTCTCGGCCATCTTCCACCCGCCACTGCAGCCGAATTTTCCCACCACTGCTATTACCCATCATGTGTAACCCGTCGACGAGGAATGAGATTGACAAAACCTTGCCATAGCCGCATCTATCTTTATCCGGTTTTCTATGTCCCGTTGAACGTGGCCGGAGTAGGTCGAGTAAGATTGGAGAACTTGAAGCAAGAAGTTCAACCTCCGTCTCTTGATCTTTGTCAGCGTCGGCTCTCCGATCTTCAAGTTCCGACCACCTTCTCACCATTTTTGTGGTTCAAGTTGTTGACCTGCTCTCCCTAGGGGTGATTGGATGATTGAAAGGAAGGGAATCTCGTAGCCGCCAAACTTATTTAAACTTGGCCGCTACTCGCATTTTTGAGACCCTGCGTGTAACGTGACTACGTCTTGCACGGCATTGGCATTTGTCCTACTCCAAAAAGAGCTTACTAGTACAATGCTTTGGTTAGTCAAAATCCGCTGCCCAGCCAATCGTACTTGGAACGCTTCGAGCGCGCGATGCAGAATGTCCGAGGGCTCGGGTGGATCGGTCACGGGGCGTCACTCACGGTGCTTCCGTCGGTTCCGTGCCTTTATGTTTGTCCGCGTCGATCTCTCGTCCTGTTCACTTCACTACAAACCATTTAGGCTTGATCCGAGGGTAACCGTCGATCCTATAACCAAAACCCGCAGGGATTCGTGCAAAGTTCTGACACACCTAATATGTAAACAACTGCCTCCGACAAGGCACTCCGAGTCGGCATCGTTTGTTCACGTTCAACCCTGCCGACACACAAGCCTGAGATCCCTCCGATGACATCAACGCGCAATAAAGCCGAGCCAGTGCTTTTGAGAAACAGAAGAAGACTGGGCAGTCACTGGCACGTTTCAAGTGCTATTATATGTTATCACACGTGGCCATGCCGCTGCCTCCTCGGAGGCCCACAGCCCAAGGTACTTAGGGCCAACGATGACCGAAACATCACGATGATAGCAAAGACCACGAGCGACTGATAGATCATCTCAGTCGGCACTCTGCGATGTTTGGATGGCGGTACCGTTGAGCCGGCGACTCAACTGCGGATCGAGATACCGGGACGCAATCATGATTGCATAACAAGCAGCGTACCTAGGAACAAGACAAGCAGAAGAGTCGCCTTCTATCGCCTTCGGGCAAGGAACACATGCGTCGTGTCGAGAAGGGAGAAGAATGCTAGTGGGACGATCCCTCCCGAGGTGCCAGTGGCAGTCAATCCACGCAAAACGTGATTACTTGATGCAATTCCCATTTCCGAGGCTGTGGACAAGGAAAGCAGGCACTGCTTATTATTCAATGCTTAGTATAGTATGTTCAATCGCATCTCTACTGCCCCAGAGGCAGTCTACGACGCCCCCCTTAGTGACCTCATCGCTCCCTCGATTTCTTCCGCCTTACTGGCATCGGCCTCGTCACCGCGATCGCCACAGCCAGCCCGACCACTGTCAACACCAGCTGTACTTTGTTCAAGTTTTCGGATGGCACATCGAACGTACCCGACGTTGCGACACGCGTCAAGAACAAGTCCGTTCCCACCGCGAGCACCAGAGTCGTCGATTCTAACAACGACGGGGCAGTGATGATTTGACGCACGTCGGCCAACTGTTCCAGGCCGTCAACCAAATCTGCACCTTGAAGTAAAGAAAGAATGCCGCGCACCTCGTAGTAGTGCGACAACACCAGCCTACTGCCCGACAACGGGCAGTACTGGCTCGTATTGCACCAGCATCTCCTCTGCTTCTTCGCTCGTCGGTTTTCGTTTCGGCCGGCGCGGGTTTAGTTACCTCGAAATCTCCTCGTCGGGCCCATATCCTTCGTACATCTCCACGGAACCGACGCGATGACCCTTTACACTCCCAGCTTCCGTACTGTCGTCGTAATAGGAATATACAAGCCAGTTTTTGTCGAGCACGGCCTTGATGTCGCATTTCCCGTCCACGACCGGCAACGAGACGTGGTACAACACGGTACCCTTGACTGTGTCGACCACGTACAGGCCACACGGACACAAAGTCGATGAGGAAGCGGATGCGCGCGAGGGCGCAGAAATCATCACGCTCAGATTGGGATTGAGGTAATTGTACAGCGTACTCCTTTTCCCCTTGACCCTCCCAACATTCGCCACATCCATGGCCCTTGCGGGAATTCTTGATGATAGAAACAAGTGCATTGTCATCACCAAAGGACACACCCCATGTTGGGAAAGCCACGTGGAAGAAAGAGACTTCGTCATTCAAACCCAACTGGTGGCCGAGCACTTGATTACCGGCTCGCAGCGCAAGGTGGATGTGTAAAGTTTTCCGTTTACATTGACTCCGAAGCTGGACAGACATTAGTAGATACCGTCATCTTCCACTTTGACCCACTGATGGGAGAGGACGTCAAGACCGTTGCATCCTCGGACAGCGAAACTGATAACCCGCGCATCAATGTCAAAGGTACCGATGGTAAATGGGCCGGCCCTGTAGAAGGCGTGGACGCGATCGCTGCGCCATTGATCGACGTATTCTTTTTGCCAGATGGCAAGGATACGATCGGGATGCTGCCGGTCAGTCCATCCGTGTCTCCCGCCGATTCCTGTCCGACCCATTTCTAGGTTCAACGTACGTTATCGGCCACTCTCTGCGTGACCAACGCAATGGCGTGGCCATCCTCCGCTCCCGCCTCAATCCGGCGGACCAGGAAGGCCCTGACGGGCACAATCCTCCCATCGACCTTGTTTTCCCAACCAACGCCAAATGCGACTCTATACAATTGCACCCGTCGAAGTATCCAGTGCAAACAATTCAAGTCGCGTCGTCGCGGCGACAAGCAACTGACAGAAAGAAAAAGGATCACGGGGGGTAAAACAACGGAGAGACTTACGAGAGATCCGTGGGCGAGAACTGGTAGACGTGAGTAACAAAAAAAAGATCCACCTTGAAGGCCGTAGACGTTGATTGATGATGGCTTGCACGACGCCCAATGGAAGTGTGTTGCCGAAGAGCCAGAGTACGGAGGACTGCGACAAACTGATGAGATTGATGGACCGGAACGGGGGTAGTACGACGTACGCTAACGCGCTGACAGACCCGCATAGCTGGAGGGTTCAGGTCAACGCGAGAGTCTCGTTGACTAGACCAACAAATATTAGGCGCCAGGACGAGGGGACAAAAGGAGAGACTTACGAGAGATCCGTGAGCGAGAACTGGTAGCCGTATAAGCAACAACGAACAGGACTCACCTTGAAGGCCGTGCATGTTTATTGATGATAGCTTGCACGGCGCCCAAGGGAAGGGTGATGCAGTCAGAGTACGGACGACTGCGACAACTTGATGAGCTTAATGTGACGGGCACGGGGGTACGACGTACGCTAACGTGACAGGCGGCATGGCGGGAAGGTTCCAGCCAACGCGAGTCTCGTTGACTAGACCAACACATCATATTAGCCGCGAAGACGAGGGGGCAAAAGGGAAAAAAAAAAAAAAAAAACTTACGAGAAATCCGTGAGCGAGAACTGGTAGACGTGAGCAACAACGAACAAGATTCGGCCTTGAAGGTCGTACTTGTTTATTGATGATGTCTTGCACGGCGCTCAAGGGAGGTGTGATGCCGAAGAGCCAGTGTACGGACGACTGCGACAACTTGATGAGAGTGATGGACGGGAACGGGCGTAGTACGCTAACGCGTTGACGGACCCGCATACCGTGCCGTACTTTGGCCGAAGGCCATATTGTCTGTGTGCGAAGAAAGATGCTCGGGCGGTCATGCCTGCTTGCTCGTCCGTCGGGACACCCCTCTCCGAGAATCAGGGTCGGGCCATCGACCAAGCGATGTACATACAGTACGAGTGGAGGCAAGTAAGGGAGCAGAGGGTAGCAGTTTCGAGCCTGCGAAAGCTCTCATATGGGGGGCTTCCGCTACCCCGACCACTGCCCATCCGAGTCCGTTTAAGGATTAGGTTCCAATCTTAAGCCCTATCGAGGGAGTTGGCCAGATTCGCAGAGGCGACTGAGGCGATACGAGGGCACGACCCCGGATAGATTGGTTGCATAGCGGGGTGCACGAGTGGAGAGGTGGGTAGCTTCCTGTTCGAATGAGAGAGAGAGAAAAGGCAGATGGTGAGGGCACACGAGGCCTTTTCGGCACTCGCCTGCGCTTTTGCGCTGCCTTCCGGTTCCCACGTTGGCACCATGCCAACACGGGATCGATCTTCGCCATCCGTACAACAAGATTCGATGAAGCAACATCAACAAATATTAGGCGCGAGGACAAGGGGACAAAAGGAGAGACATACGAGAGATCCGTGAGCGAGAACTGGTAGACGGGAGCAACAACGAACAAAATTCACCTTGAAGGCCATACTTGTTGATTGATGAAGGCTTGCACGACGCCCAAGGGAAGTTTGATGCCGAACAGCCAGAGTACGGACGACCGCGACAGCTCAATGAGCTTTATTTGATGGGAACGGGGGTACGACGTACGCTAACGCAACAGATCGGATAGCTAGAGGGTTTAGGTCAACGAGAGAGTCTCGTTGATTGGACCAACACATGTTAGACGCAAGGACGAGGGGGGCAAAACAACGTAGACTTACGAGAGATCCGCGAGCGAGAACTGGTAGACGTCAGCAACAACGAACAAGATCCGCCTTGACAGCACCCAGGGGAAGTTTGTTGCCGAAGAGCCAGGGTACGGACGCATCCGACAACTTGATGTGATTGACGGACGGGAACAGCGGTAGTACGACGTACGCTAACGCGCTGACAGACCCGCATAGATGGAGGGTCCAGGTCACCACATGCTAGGCACGACTCGGAGGACGAGGGGAAAAACAGCGGAGAGACTTATGATAGATCCGTAAGCGAGAACTGGTAGACGTGCGGAACAACGAACAAGTTCACCTTGAACGTCGCACTTGTTAATTGATGATAGCTTGCACGGCACCCAAGGGAAGTGTGGTGCCACAGAGCGAGGGTACGGACAACTGCGACAACCCGATGAGATTGATTTGATGGGAGCGGGGGGTACGACGTACGCTAAGGCAACGGATCGGATAACTAGAGGGTTTAGGTCAACGCGAGAGTCTCGTTGACTGGACCAACACGTGTTAGGCGCGAGGACGAGGGGGAAAATAAGGGAGATGTACAAACATGGGAAACAACAAAAAAAGATCCAGCTTGAAGGCAGTACACGTTGATTGGTGATACATTGCACGTGTGATGCCAAAGATCCAGACTACGGACGGCTCCGACATGAGATTGATGGACAGGAACGACGGTAGTACGACGTACACTAACGTGCTGACACACCCGCATAGATGGAGGGTTCAGGTGAACGTGCGTCTCGTCGACCAGAAAATATTAGGCACGAGGACGAAGGGACAAAAGAAGAGACTTACGAGAGATCCGCGAACGAGAACTGGTAGACGTCAGCAACAACGAACAAGATCCGCCTTGACGGCGCCCAAGGGAAGTTTGTTGCAGAAGAGCCAGAGTGCGAACGAGTGCGATAACTTGATGAGATTCATGGACGGGAACAGCGGTAGTACGACGTACGCTAACGCGCTGACACAGCCGCATAGCTGGAGGGTTCATGTCAACGCGTGTCTCGTCGACTGGACCAACACATATTAGGCGCCAGGACGAGGGGACAAAAGGAGAGACTTACGAGAGATCCGTGAGCGAGAACTGGTAACAATATAAGCAACAACGAACAGTACCCACCTTGAAGGCCGTGCATGTTTATTGATGATAGCTTGTACGGCGCCCAGGGGAAGGGCAATGCCGAAGAGTCAGAGTACGGACGACTGCGACAACTTGAACTTGATGAGCTTAATGTGACGGACACGGGGGTTTGACGTACGCTAACGTGACAGACGGCATGGCTGGAGGGTTCAGGTCAACGCGCGTCTCGTCGACTAGATCAACAAATATTAGACGCGAGGACGAGGAGACAAAAGGAGAGACTTACAAGCGAGAACTGGTAGACCTCAGCAATAACAAACAAGAGGGGAGTGTGTTGCCGAAGAACCAGAGCACGGACGAATGTGACAACTTGATGAAATTGATGGATGGGAACTTGAACGTGGGTAGTACGACGCACGCTAACGCACTGACAGCCCCGCATAGATGGAGGGTTCAGGTCAACGCGCGTCTCGTCGACTAGACCAACAAATATTAGACGCGAGGACGAGGGGACAAAATGAGAGACTCACGAGAGATCCGAGAGCGAGAACTGGTAGACGTGAGCAACAACGAACAACATCCACCTTGAAGGCCGTACTTGTTGATTTATGCTGCTGGATTGTATGGCGCCCAAGGGAGGTGAGATGCCGAAGATCTAGAGTACGGACGACTGCGACAACTTGATGTGATGGGAACGGGTACGACGTACGCTAACGCGCTGACAGACCTGCATAGCTGGAGGGTTCAGGTCAACGCGAGAGTCTCGTTGACTAGACCCACACATATTAGCCGCAAAGACGAGGGAGCAAAATGAAACTTACCAGAGATCCGTGAGCGAGAACTTGGTCGACAGGAGCAACAACGAACACGATCCACCTTGAAGGCCCTGCATGTTGATTGTTTGTGATGAGTGTACCGTGCCAGTGGCTGCTTCAGTGTCACGGTATGTGGGTCTACAGCCATAGCAAGGCCCCTTTGAAAACAATTGAGTTGACAATGTCGCGGGGCAAATCAAGGGCAAATGTTCAAATGTTCCAGTTGATGTGGTTCGCGTCGGAGCAGTCTTCGGACTCGTCAAATCGTCATGCAATCGTGGTCGTCACGGTTTACTGAGTTGATTACTAAAAACTAAATTGGCCCGATGCTCCGAGTCATTGTGACTCCCGCTACTACTAAGCAACTGTAGTGGCCCGGGGTTCTTGCTGCTCAAAAAAAAGTGCATAAACTTGAATAGATATGAAAACTTAATCATCGTCTGCCCACTCTGGATCACTGCCAACGTCGTCAAAAGTCTCCTCTGCGACCTCCACCTCACCGACTGCACTACCCTCGTCATCCCAGTCAAAATCCTCCCTGTCCTCCAACGTATATTCATCTGAGTCCTCGTCACTTCTTGGGAACGGGTATGATGTCCGCTAACTCGCTGACACCCCGCATAGATGGAGGGTTCACATTAACGCTCGTCTCGTCGACTGGACCAACACATATTAGCCGCGAAGACAAGCGGAGAAAAGGAAAGACTTACGAGAGATCCGTGAGCGAGAACGGGTAGACGTAAGCAATGATAAACAAGATCCACGTTGACGGTGCCTGAGGGAATTGTACTGGCGAACAGCCAAGTACGGACGACCGCGACAGCTATATGGGATTAATGTGATGGGAACTGGTACGACGTAAGCTAGGGCAACATACTGCATGGCTGCAGGGTTCCGGTGCGTGTCTCGTTGACTAGACCAACACATATTAGGCGCGAGGACAAGGGGATAAAAGTAGAGACTTACGAGAGATCCGCGAGCGAGAATTGGTAAAAGTGATCCAAAACGAACAAATTCACCTGGAATGTCGTACTTATTGATTGATAATGGCTTGCACGACGCGCAAGGGAAATGTGATGCCGACGAGCGAGGGTACGGGCAACTGCGACCACTTGATGAAGATAAAAATGGGGTACGACGTACGCTAACGCAACAGATCGCATAGCTGGAGGGTTCAAGTCAACGCGAGAGTCTCGTTGACTGGACCAACTCATGTTAGGCGCGAGGACGAGGGGCAAAACAACGGAGACTTACGAGAGATCCGTGAACGAGCACTGGTTGACAAGATCAACAACGGAGAAAATCCACCTCGAAGGCCGTACATGTTGATTGATGATGCCTTGCGCATTAATAAAGGGAGGTGTGATGCCGAAGATTTGATGTGACGGCAACGGGGATACGACGTATTACGCCAGTCTCGTTGACTGGACCAACACATGTGAGGCGCCAGGACGAGGGGACAAAAGGAGAGACTTACGACAGATCCGTGAGCGAGACCTGGTAGACATGAGCAACAAACGCACGAGATCCACCTCCAAGGCCGTACACGTTGATTTAGGATGGCATGCATGACGTCCGGAAATGTGATGAGCTTAATTTGATGGGAATGGGGGTACGACGTATGCTAACGCAACAGATCGGATAGCTAGAGGGTTTAGGTCAACGAGAGAGTCTCGTTGGCTGGACCAATGGCACATGTTAGGCGAGGGCAGTGTGATGCCGGACTTCGAAGGGTCAGGGAATGTGACAACTCGATGCGATTGATGAGATGGGAGGGAATGGGAGTACGACGTCAGACTCTCGTTGGCTGGGCCAACGCGTGTTGGGTGCGAGGACGACTCGGATGGGCAAAACAAGGTGACAAATCGATGAAATCAATTTGATGGGAACGCAGCAGTAAGACGTACGCTAACGCCCACAGTAGCATGGTCAACGTGAGAGCCGTATACTAGATATATTGTATGTAGCTCACAGAGGTACATTGGACGGCAGTAATAAACTAGACTATGGTACTACGGATGCAAAGAATTTTACGAACTAGCGAATCCTAGAAAGTACTTTAGCTGGGCGAGCTCCGTGTGACCTTCCTCGCGTGTTTCACCGGCCAGGTGGGGATAGTCAAGCGTAACGTCGTCGAGGGCCCGCAACAACCCCAGAACTTGGTTGGTTAATTTGTTGATCAAACTATTGCGTTGGGGGTCGGAAAATTCATGCGATAATTGGTGGGATTTCTGGGCGATATCGTATAGAATACTGATGGAGAGCTAGTGATATGTTAATATTTACGCCTTGAATCGATTAAATGTGCGCTCACCGAAGCCAAGGATTTAGCCAACAGTACCAATACCGAAGAGTTATCCAGCTCACTCACTGGACCCCAAGACGAAATTTGATCCGAATCCACTCTTCGGGCGCATCGAACGCCGAGCGTGTAAGGCGCATTTTCGTACGGGGACAGCAAGACGGCGAGGTAACTCCGCACAGAATTATTTGCAAACCACAGAACACGAGAACCCTCAAAGTAATGCCAGATGGCACACCCGTATTGATTGTTCCAAGTGACGGAGTCAATCAGCATTTTCTCCTGAGCGAAAGTATAGATCCGCGGAATCAGGCCGTTGTCGGATGATTGGAGGCGGATGTCGGCATATGGTACGGGAAGAAACGGGACGATTTGCGAGATGACAACGGCTCCGAGAGTGCATTGAAACAAGCGGTTCATGTTTGCCTGGCGTGCTTTACGAATCTGTGTTCGTTGGTTCGAGAGAAATTAGTGGACGAGCAATTGGACGAGCAATCATACTTACGATCAATTTGAAAGCACCTTCGAACCGCAACGTCTCTTCCCCGGGAGCGCTTCCGGTGCGACGAATGCATCAGCAAATCCACCCTTGGCTCTACAGAGCTGTGCAGAGTTGCACAGACCCACAGACCCTACAGAAAGGTACCTAGTAATACAGACCTGTACAGACTACCCCCTATCTGTACAGACTCTACAGAGTACCCCTATCTCCACAGAGCTGCACAGACTATCCTGTACAGACTCTACAGACTCTACAGCCTCACCCTACAGAGCTATACAGAGCTGTACAGACCAGACAGAAGATGGTGATATTCTACAGATCCTCCTCCAGATCTTGCTAGCTTACTTCAAACCATATGAAAATAGTCAAATGCAATATATTATTTGTACTACTACAATACATATACATATATATAACCAATAGTGAATAGTAGTCATAGTTAACATAGACTATCAACATATACATACAACACTTACCAACAATAGTACAAAGTCTACAAAGAAAAGAAAAGAAAAGTTAGTAACTGAGTCAAAGAAAAAAACACACAACACTCACTACAACAAGAGTAATAAAAGTCTACAAAGAAAAGTAAAGCCAAGTTAGTAACTGACTAAAGGAAAGCAGCAATGCACTTACCAAATAAACACAAACACTAATATAGAGTAGTGGATGAAGTGTTGAAGTGTTGTTGAAGTGTTGAAGTGTTTAAGTGTTGAAGAGGGATGGTAGTGGTTGAGGGAAGAAAGAGTGTGGGAATTAAAATTGAAGAGTGCTGGGTTTATATACCTGGTGGCTGCTGACTTCGAAATTTTACAATTTGTAAGCAACACAACACAAATATGGCAACTTATGTCAGCAACACAACACAAATTCTGCTAAGTCTTTCTGCTACATTGCTTGACACATTTGGCTACACATCTTGCTACAGATGACCAGGCACACTAACCAGACACAAACCATACATGACCAAGCACACTCCCCAGACATAACAAAGCAGGAATCCTAACCAGATACTAACCAATCAGGACCAGGCACACTAACCAGACATAACAAGGCAGGAATCCTAACCCCCAATATCCCTAACCCCCCCTAACATTGTGTTGTCTCCTAACAGGTGTAACCAATGTCTTCCCCAATATCCCTAACCCCCCCTAACATTGTGTTGCCTCCTAACCAAATCTAACCAATGTCTTTGCTAATATCCCCCCCAATATCCCTAACCCCCCCTAACATTGTTTGGCCTCCTAACCCAGACTAACTATTGATTAACCAGGCATGACTCCCAACCAGACACTAACAAAGCATTTTGGAGGCACACTAACCAGAACTAACAAGGCAGGAATCCTAACCAAGCACTAACTAAGCACTAACCAGACACTGACCAAGAATGTGGTTCGCAAATTTGTACTGTGGGAATTAGGCGCTTAGGGCTGGCTGTATCGGAGGTAGTGTCGATGAATACCTCTCATATGAATCACGGATCGTGGGAATCGGTGCAGAGGCGTCCGAGATATAACCATTTTAGTGACAGATGTCATTTTCGAAGAAATTGTGATTAATCAGTTTTGCTTATCGCATCCAGGGACATCCGATCTATGGTTCGACGCCACTAGAGAATATGTGGAGGGGATGTACAGCCCCAATCGGAGCATTAGATCGCCAGGATCGGACATCACACCGCTGAGATATAGCTATTTTCGACATTTATGATGATAAATCATAGATAAGCTTTTGGGAAGCCAAGAAGCGGTGGGAAAAATCAGAGAAAATCAGGGATAATGGAATTCAATCGTGGGAATCATTCCCTAGTCTGGGGTAAGCGCATAAAAGTTGTCATTCAAGGCTAGGAGGTTCAACAATGTTAGTTTTAGTTAGGAGTGTTGGCAAAGCAACACCAAAGCACTTGTTAGACTTGGTTAGGAGGTATTACAATGTTAGGGGGGGTTAGGGATATTGGGGGAGACAAGGCATCACAATGTTAGTCTGGGTTAGGAGGCAAATATTGGTTAGGCCTGGTTAGGAGGCAACACAATGTTAGGGGGGGTTAGGAATATTGGCAAAGACATTGGTTAGATCTGGTTAGGAGGCAAAACAATGTTAGGGGGGGTTAGGGATATTGGGGGGGATATTGGCAAAGACATTGGTTAGATCTGGTTAGGAGGCAACACAATGTTAGGGGGGGTTAGGGATATTGGGGGGGATATTGGCAAAGACATTAGTTAGATCTGGTTAGGAGGCAAAACAATGTTAGGGGGGGTTAGGAATATTGGCAAAGCCATTGGTTAGTCCAGGTTAGTATTCCTGCTTTGTTAGTTCTGGTTAGTGTGCCTGGACCAACTTTATTAGTGTCTGGTTAGGCTTCCTGTTTGAGTGACACAGCCACATCTCTGTACAGACTGTACAGGGACAAACTCTGTACAGTCTGTATTCTCTGTAGTGTCTGTATACTGTTGGAAACCATCAAAAAATAATCTTAGACTTGGGTACAGATAGATGATACACAGCCACTAGTCTGTACAGTCTGTACAGGGTCTGTCTGTACAGGTCTGTAGTTTCTGTAGTGTCTGTTTACCCTGTACAATGATTACTAATCAATTACTAATCAACCTAAAAAAATGTCTGACACAGCCACCTGTCTGTACAGACTGTACAGGTCTGTCCATTAGGGGGCACTCTGTAGCCTCTATAATCAAAAAGGTTGGTTTGCTGATGTTGATCGCGTGTTGCGTCGTCGTCGTTTTCGCTAACGAGTCTCGTCCTCCAGGTTCGGGGAGTCATGTTGTACGCTTTCTAATGACGCCATTGATCGTTCGAGGTATCATACATTCACCGTCAACCTTTTCAATGGTTTCCTCACTTATTCCTCAGAGGAGTTCACCAACCTTACTACCGACTGAGTTTTTCTTCTCCGCGGTTCTCACAACTAGCGCTAACTATGATTCTGGGAATCCGCAAGGTGATTTTTGAGCGTCTTTGTCATAGGTTAGCCGTCTTGCCGTTACTCCTCCCCGCGTTGAACAAGGATCATCCTGACCTTGCGCAACATATCACAGCTGAGACTAATGCTCGGGAGGAGCTAGTAAGTATATTGAAAGAGTTGACACACTGATGATTCATATTTGGCGAATCTTCTGCACTGAACACACGCAAGTATCCTCCCCCAGCAATTCGACGCAAAGGACGGCAAGCTACAACATTTGAAGTTTCAACAGGCGCAGTGGAATTGATCATCGACAGAAACCTTCATCCGATGCAGCAACGAGCGTCTCTCGACGCCCACCTTTGCCACTCGTCACCACTCGCTTGCATACGCCCACCGCTCAGTTCTACGCCAACGGATACCAGATGGGCAAGTATGGTACGTACCACCCCTCTTCGTCGGCTCGCGCTCGCCATCGGTTCTGATGTACCATGCAGTGAACCACATCGGGTCCTCAGGTCTACTTCCCAGTCCGTAAGTACAT
>JBBPOT010000085.1:0-22187 GCA_038091595.1 Leccinum subatratum | reverse complement strand
CCCGCAATTTAAGTCAAAGGACACGACTCCGGCATGAAAAGGAGAGACTGAGTTATGACTCCAAACGAGAGACGTTCAATACATGAACTCTGAGTCTGAATGATCACGAGGGTAAGTGCAAGCATGCGGCCCAGGGACAGCAGGCACAAGGTGATGAAGAATGCAGACAGTCCACCACTGACGATGTCGAGCTTGACCAGGTATTATTCGCGACTCGAAAAGTATGTCCCCGATCCACCCCTTCCACAACGTCGAATATGTGCCAGTAGCTCTAAACAATGGCACCTCCCCCACTCCAATACAACTTTCACAGGTGCTCCCATTGGCGCTCTCACCGTGACATTGAACGACAGCGACAGGTCGAAATAAGGCGTCCTCGAGCAATCAAGTTGTATGGTCATCATGGTTTATGGTTTCTTGGACCTGAGGCTACTCATCGACGAGGTATCCATAGTACGTACCATTGGACTCTAGGTCTGATTGAAAGAGCTTGACGAATACAACATTAGGTCTTTCAGTTACCGGGATATCATCAGTGTGGCTGACTCGGCGGAAACGGCATGTCTTATCCACTGCACCAGCGTCACTGACTAACACGGATATTCTTAGGGTTCAGGGAAGACACTCACTTACGGACTACCCATCATCCACTGCTACTATCAGAGTCGAGATACTCTACCTAAAAACGCATTGTTCAAGCCGATCCTCGCTCCCACTCGAGAACTCGCCAAGCAAGTTTTGGACCATCTCAACGTGTTTTCCAAGACGGTCGACAACTCCCTTGGCAGGCTTGAGGAAGAACCCGAGGACGTGGATCTATCGAAGCACCAGGGCAACATTAAGAGCAAGGTTCCTGATGGCAGAAATGTGCATGCATTACCCCTCATCAGCATCGCCGTTCCAATGGTGGCATAACCAACTCGCTCAACGTCAAACCTAGGGGCCGGAAATGTGAGGCCGTATAATCGGATTCGCAGTCCGGACGCAGAGATTTTGATTCTTGATAGTACACGTATAATAAGATATCATAGTCTGCGTTGATCGTAACTTCGACTGTTCAACAAGTTGTTTGATCAGTGGCTTTAAATTTGGAACGTGCAGACCACAACATGCATTTTGTTTAGTCTTTCGTCATTGTTCATTGTTCGTTGTTGTTTCAACTTTCTGGGGTCCAGGGACTGGTGGGAATTTTGAGTTTGCTTTTAAGCTCAGTTCGTAACTTCAAAGCTGGCTTGAGCTGATCACGACCACAACGGTGAACATTTTCCATTCTCTTCTCACAGCGTTGTTTGCTCATGATGATCCAAGTTGTCATTTGATTTCCATCGCGCTTCATCCGTCATTGATTCATCGGTGACCTTCCTTCCCAGACGCTGTTATCCACTGTCCATGGTCAAGTTTCAACAATAGCCTACAGTGCAGAGATGCTTGCGGGTCTCCTTGGTCCTTCTGTGCCACATCATGTACGCTTGCTTCCACAATCAAAGTCGATGGGTATGATACCTACTTTTCTTCACTTTCTGTCTCATGTCTGGTAGAATGTACTTATTTACATGGCGGAGTTTGACGTAATCCAACCTCCCACCACTTCTACTGCTCTACACCCCCCAGATATCATTCCTAATATCTGAGTCAAATAACAAGTGTACTTCTGAACATCATATTGCCTGCCAGAAGCCATGCCTTTTCTACGTGGGCTTGACACAACTTTCAGGGACTTGCCTGCTATCTGTTGTAGTAGTATTTCCACACCTACAAGCCACACTAGCGACTTGACCTCATCGAGTGACTCATTGAAGACCCCCGACACACTATTTACTCCATCAGATCCTAAGCAAGGGCAAGGCGAGATTGTGGACTGGACCTCTTTGTCGTGTTCTACTACCCTAACCGACGACGGAGTCACACTGTCTGATAAGCGCCTAGCTCAGCAGCTTCAGCTTGCCACAAGGCCTACACCTATCATCACTCCCACCAACTCCACCAACTCAGAGCCTTATTTCCTTACTCCAATAATCCATTCTGTTGCCACAAGTCACTGTTTATCCATCTTGAAAACCCTCCAATCTCCAATTCTTTACAAACGAGTTAGTAGTTGTCATACTTGGACCGTATCGTGTATGATCTCAAGACAATTACAGGTTTTCAAGCACATTACGCTAGAAGATTTCAACCTCATATCAACACTCTCATCTGAGGATAGATCCCATCAGACGACCGTAAAGTAAGCACCTGTCTCACTCGTTCAAATACTGTTCAATAACGGTCCTGTTCTATGGTTCTCCAGACTCATATACCTTCATCACTCGCACCGACTTATTGCCATGCCTCTGTATGAAATCCACGAAATTCTGATGCACAATTTCGCCAAGTGTATCAACAAATTGCTCATACGACTCTCATTAGATGACAATGACGATGTCACGGTAGACCTTCACACCAACCTTGCCATTTGAGATGAGACCACCCCCACCATTGTTATACCTGACTTTCACTTGGATATACGGTCTCGCAGCCATTCTGGAAAGTGGTTGACCCCTTTGTGGGCCGGTGAGATCAGTTTTAGCTCTAGTATCCCGTTGATGAAACACCAGCTGGCCTCCATTGCAAATATAGCTGCTGACCTGGATTTTGTGTTTTTGATATCAATCCGGGAAGTTGAACACCAATTTCCAGCTGTCAAACATCCGAGTCCCCTTTGTGCTCGCCCAGAGCTCTCCCGCTCAGCTTTAGAACCACGTTTGGCCTCCCCCATGTTTGCACCAATTGTTGTTGAAGACATGTGCTGGCTCAAAATCAATTCCGTTACTTTCCATTGTTTCCTTCGCGGAGCCAACAGCGAATTCAATTTTACTGGGAATGGATCACTATGTGCAAAAGGAGTACGTTCAAGTTTTCTACTCATAGTTACTAGTTACTGGCACTGACGTCTATGTAGACATTGTTCCCTGACTTAGAGATGGCCAACGTAGATTTGTTCCTCAACTGAGCAACATACCGTCTCCTTTCCCGGATCTCTAATACTATGGAGGAGCTTTACATCAATCCCGCCAAGATTACTGAACTTCGCACTGCGCGTGAAACTACAACATTTCCTGCTAATTGGTCATCGTTCTTGTTGGATGTGCAAGATGCACTTTTCCACACCGCCTACTCACGTTACCACATGTGGTGGCATTCAAAGGGAGGGGCGGGTGCAAAAGGGAATGGCCAACAATCCTCTTCTCAGCTGACACATTTGAACAAGCAGTCTACCCCATCCGTCAATACATCACACCCTACTCCATCATCATCGCAGGGCTCGGGAAACAAGTCATCCGGCAGGAAGAAAAAATGGATAAGCAAGTGCATCATGCTCTCGGGTATATTTTTATAGACAAATGTCGCAGGGTTAGGGTGGTTTCAGCCAACATTTTTGATATGCGAGTACCTTTACCAACTCAGCGGGCGTGATCAATTATGTATTGCTCGGAAAACATTGTTTGTGCCGTAGTACACGCCTTCGGCGATTATGTATCAAGACTAGCCGGTTAGTCGTTACTGCATGCCCATCATTTCACATTTCACACTGCCCCGACGGTTGGGCTCGGTACAAAAGCCTGGGCTGACATGGAGCTCCAATTTCAGCTCCCAGCTTCTCGGTTCTCTGCCAACCATGTCACGGTCCCGTCGTCAATCCAGCCATGCCAGCAATCCCCCTTCTCGTTCTAATGCTGTTGCTCATTCCGTTCAAACCGAGCACGTAAATGGAGGTTCTCGATCATGGTCTGGTTCAACCTCTGACTCTCAGACAGTTGTACCTGATTTTTGTTCACTCACCGGCTCGAGACCACTGTCATCCACTTGTTTGAGCACTGCTGCCGCCTCCCCACCCTCTGCTCAAAATGCCCAACAGAGTTTGACTTCGCTACCAGAGGAGGAGGAGATAATCATCGATGAATCCATGCTATCTGGCAAAGACAACACCCTAAGTGATGATGAGCCTGTTTGTCGCTGATCACACCGTCCTAGGGTTGAGGATGAAGCAATGCACCTGGATCCTAACACTGACCCGCTCTATAATGCAGACGAACAGGAGAAAGTTCCTACCATGGCGGACATTCGCCATTTCTTTCAGAGGACCTCTGAGGCCATGGTGTGCAATCCATGCAAGTAAGTGAATTTTACCCACTGTTGCTCAACTGCCACCCACTTACAATGTCATATTTGTAGAGATGCTCATGATGCCGACCCTCTCGCTATTACAGCTGGCCCGGATAGGGTCAGATGTAGACTTGGATGCGAAGGCTAAGACTAGAGGAAAGCCGAGCAGACGTAACGTCTGGCGAGACTCAAGTACTAAAGGGTCGTCGAGGAGGAACTCACGAAGAGTCGCGTCACTCGAAGGCTAAGGTTAAGGGGCACACCTGAGAGGGCAGAGACTCGAAGGGACTGAGAGACGAAGGGGCTCGAAGGTGGGCTGAGAACGAGGTATATTCCAAGTAGCTCTAGCTTAGGGTTTACAGAAAAGACAACTATCCTTAAGTACTAACGAGATGGAATGCGACGGAATCGCGAGGAAGGGACACGTCATCCGCAGTAAGAAGATAGGAAGCTGCGGAGGATCAATGATACATGAGTAAGAGTATGACAGATGCTGATGAAGCATGAGTCAGAGACATAGGGAAAACTCGGAACGTAAGTAGGAAGATATAGGAATAGGTGATAAGGAAAAGGTAGGATCATCAGCGATGTGGAACGAGGCACGAAGTCGCCCGAGATCTATGGTACATTGTGAATACAAACTTGTAGAGGCGATAAGCGGAACAAAGAGAAAGAGAAAAGAGATGCAGTGAGAGCTCAGGAGACAATCGTAACACTCACATGGGCTCAGATGTACTCAAAACGTGACCGGACCTTTCAGTATTCTCCCAACACCGGCACCTCTGCCCTGCATAACCTCTGCCCTGCATGGCCACATTGACCGGCATCATTTGTTAGAATTCCTTACCCTTGCAGAAGCAAAAGGTTGGCAGATATTTTTGGAAAGCGTCAAGGCCGTTATGGGCCGTGGTTACACTCTCGCGGAGATCCGGGACACATTGACAAATGGCGAAACTCTCGCATCTCTCTCCCCCTGCCACTCAGAAACTCCATCGACAAACAGTGCAAACCCTAGCAATCGCCTGTCGGTGCCTCCCTTCTTACTGAAATAATTACACGACCATCTTGTCGCTTTCATAGTTGCTGACGATCAGGTACATTTTTGTTTTTGACGCCTAGCAGAACTGTTTACTGAATAATTGATCAGTTCCTGAATGTTGTTGAATGCAAAGAGTTCCGAGAACTCCTCCTCCTTCTCTGCCACGACCTCAAGGACTCCGGGATTCCTCATCGTACTACAAAAGTTCATGAGGATATCATCAGCGCATGGTAAAGGTATTTCGCTGTTCTACGGACTGAGCTAGGTGTACGTCCTATGGTTGTGAATCAAACATTGTCATATACTAATGCTCTACTACCGTACTAGCACTCTCTCAGAAGGATTTCACACACTGCCGATATCTGATCCAATGACACACTCAGGCTGCCGATATCTGATCCAATGATGCTCAACGCCTGTTTCTCGTGTTGACTTCCCATTGGATCGCAGAGGAACCAGAGACAGGAACTCTGAGACTTAGATCAGCACTATTGGCCTTCCACCGGATTCGGGGAAATCATTCAGGTAAATCTCTCACCAGGACTGTGCTCTATTTACTGGATCATGCAAGGACGACAGCAAAGGTAAGTATCCTTTGAGTGTGCCTTAAATTAATGTCACTGATGTCTTTCTCAGATAGGTCATTTTACAATGGATAACACGAGCAACAACAAGAGTTGCTTGCAGGAACTCGAAACCTTACTTCGTGCGCGCGATGTAGAGTTTGACACGGCCGACCGACTGGTTATGTGCTTCTGAGTCCCCCATGTCATGCACATATGCGTTACCCACGTCATCAAGAGCTTCACAGATGTCAACTATGCATCTATCTCTGAGGCTTGGTTGGACGCATTTCCCAATGAAAAAGAGCGCAAAGTGTATGCAGACACTGTCAGTTCGGATCCCATCGCTTTGGGCCGTAACATGGTCCGGGTTATTCGAGCATCTGGGCTTCATCGTGACCACTTTACGGACATCGTCAAGACAGGGAATTCCAAGAATTGGTTCAAAAACACCAATGGTAACGTACAGTGTTGCGAACCTCGGTTCCCAACCTAGCTTTTACCACTAGTCTTACATTGTTTGCATCTACCCTCTGACGATCCCCCCTCCTAGTCTTCTCCCTTGTTTTCATCGACGAATTACTTATCGACCGGTCATGTGACTTGCACGTGGTCGTGGGACTTATCATCGCCTGCCCGATCCGATCTCCCGATCCATTGCCGATTGATCTCATATCTTGATAGATCCCAATCATATCTCGGATTCATTGCATTTATCTATAGATCTGCCACACCTCATGGTCCCTGGCCTTCTTTCCACCTTCTCATGGTAGGCAGTGCTGCCACATCCCATGCCCCTTGCATGAGGCTGCCACACCACATTTATAGGCTTCTTACATAGCCTTTAATTAGTCTCGATATAGTTATAGGTAGTACATAGCCTGGCCCTCATGTGGTCCATGCGCTCGATAGAGTACTATATAATATATGGCCAGAAGAACTCGACTCTCTAGTCTTATTCTTCTCGGCACTGGATCTCAACCTCCTGCTGTGAATTGAGCTTCTCTTACTTCACCCTCATTCTTGAGTCTCTCATAGTCCAGTGCGTGGTAACCCATAAACCCGCAGAACGACCTATTAGCAAGTAACTAGTCACTTGCACCCCCTTACTCATCTTTTGCCTCCATCTCAAGGCGCCGCATAGACGCATCATTCGTTCTCATACAGCAGGTTCCGGAACTCGAGCTTCTGCGCAATGTAAAAACGCGCTGGGATTCAACATACACTATGATCAATTGTCTCCATGCTCTTTGTCCGGTGCGTGACTGTCATGACACCAATGATCAATACTATGTTACTAACTAATTTGATTTACCATGAAGGCCATCGACTACTTTCTTGGGTTGCCTAACCAGAAGGAACTGGCAGATTGTGTACTAACGCCTAGTGATTTAAAGTCCGGTTCGGTTCGGTCTTGTACCTTTTTTGGCAAAGACTGAACCGAAACCGGTTATGGTAATTTCCTAAAATGGAAAAAACCGAACCAAAACCGACAAAGACCAAAAAACCTTTGTTGGTTCGGTTATGGTTTTTAACCGGTTTTCAGGGGTGTCGAAAATACTACTGATTCTTGGCTTCCGGCCCATATTTTTTTCATCCAAATTGGTTCAGGGATCGTTGAGATATGATTGATTTAGAAATGCATGTCATTCTCAAGTATTATACATCTACTTAGAAAACCTATTTCTGAGAACAGATTAGCATGGGATCGGCGCTTAGGGGTGGCTATACCGAGGGTAGCCGAGTCACGTGGTGTTCATTTCCGCCATGAATTATGTAATTTTGCCCATATGCGACTGAGATATGGCCAATCTTGAGTGATATGTCATTTTGGAGAAGGTATTTCGAGAAATTGTCATAACTATCTCAAATAAAATCGTAAAAATATGGGAAAATCAGGGAAAATCAGTCAATATACTACCCAATAGGGTCCAAAATCGGTTAGCCCAAAAGACTGGTTAGGACCGGTTTTTGGTCGGTCTTTCAAGTTTTATTTTTGAAAAATCAAAAGACCATAACTGAACCAAATGAAACTTAGGAAAGACCAGACCGATCAGGACCGGTCTTGATTGGTTCGGTTCGGTTAAAAACCGGTTTTTCATTGGTCTTGTAACCGGACCTTCAATCACTAGTTGCCATGCAAACTGCAATGAAGGTGGGACCACCTAAGGGAGCAAAGAGAAAAAAGAGAGATGAACGGCGTGATCCCCCACCCGAGATGACAACCAACAATAAATTGGCAGACGGAGGAATGGGAGAACGTACTGCACATAAGCAGTCCCTTTCACGAACGCAGGATATCAATTGCTGATATGGAATAGCGAGTGCACCGATGAGCGACGAGTCCCGTGAAAGTGAAAAGACACAGGACCCAGCAGTACCCATCTCCGTGTGGCAACATTGATCTGATGCTCGTAGATCCCAACCGCTTCGTGTCTCCCGATGAAGATGAGACTATGGCCCTGGCCACATTGCACAACAAAGGAAATGACAGGGTGGGTTTACTCGTGCACTTTCGGATCCCTCGCTGATGTATTGTACAGGATTTACAGAAACAACGACATGACTAGTGATTTGAAGTCCAGTTGCGGACCGAAAAAAGACCGGCAACTGGACCGGACCGACACCGGTTGCAACCGGACCGCAGTTGCCAGTTGTGCCCATTTCAAAATTCAATCGGTCTGGTTGCCTAATTATCAGAAATTTCAAAAGACCGATCGAAAACCGGTTGCAACTGATTCGGCGATGTTCACCATATATGGGGGCATCTCACATAATTTTCCCACTATTTTACAATTTTATTTCGAATTTCTATCTTGTAATCTATGGTTTGGGTCGAGAAGTGGTATAGCTCCACCGATATCTCGCCGATCCACGCGATCTATGGCTCGATAGGTAGCCATATGGACCCCCTAAATATAGTTCGCTACCGCCGTGGCGCCAATGTCATGCATTCGCACGCGATTAACCGATCAAAAAAGTCGAGATTTGATGATTCAGTCGAAAATACTCATATCTCCGGCGGATGTTAGCCGATTTACGTTATTATTGGCTCATATGAAAGGCACGAGTTCGTACTAACTCCGATACAGCCACCGCTAAGCGCAAAAGTCTCACGCTAGCGAGCGCGTGATCGGTCTTTCGAAAAACCGGTCCAAACCGGTCCATAAATGGTGCGCAACCATTTAGGACCGGTTGCCATCGGTTGCGGTCCGGTCCGGCATTATTTTCGAGCGCAATGCAACCGGTTTCGGTCCGGTTGCCCCTGAAAATGTCAAAAGACCGGACCGGACCGGACTTTCAATCACTACCTTTCTCCGCCCAATTCCTAGTATGTCAAAACAGTGCGGCGTGGGTACTGTAACAATTGTAGTATACATAGCGTGATGAAATGTTTAGACAACACAATGTCGATGCTTCCTCCTGGAGTGGTGTCGTGACCGAGTTGGCTACCCTCGAGTTTCATCGAGCGAGAGATGCGGATGGAAAGGACATCACGTCCACACAAACTGCCAACTTACCAGTGCTAAGTTACGGGACTCGGATTCATTACTTACATGCCGCACTGCGCGGTGCTGCAAGATAATCCACCTTGTGAAACTTGGATCGAGCAATGATTTTTCCCTCTCATTTCGGGCCTAACACAAGATCCTGTTGCCTTATTCCTAACCCGGCTCGGGTGGAAAATGCTCGTTTCCGACCCCCTTTTGTGTCAGAACCACGTCTCGGTCTGATCTCAATGTAGCGTATAAGTAGTTAACACGATCCTGCTGTATTCGACTTCGGAAGCCCACACGTTCGTCGAAAACGATGACGACGCTATGGGTGACGATCTCAACTCCGAGACCGAGGGTAGGTGTCTTTACTTTAAACGTCACCAGATTTATCAGGTCTCTATGTAATATAGCCTCGACATCGGCACCACCGAATATTGCACACCCACTGCAATACCGTCCGATTCTCGTCCATCCTCTGCACTCAGAGGAAGCAGGAGTAATTCGAGACCAGAACACAGACGCACGAGCCTTGATTGTAAGCTAGTCCCTTGCAGACCGAACGTACCTTTTCACTCATCCAATTGGATTGATTAATAGCCTCAACTTCTTCCCTGGACAGCAAGACACTCACGTTATCAATTATAAATAGAGATCATTAATCCAAGGAAGAGGGGCGCAACCATCAGCAGGAACGAGTGTGGAACCGCCGGAGAGTCCATCAAGATCCAATACTCCGGAGATGAACCACAGACATGACATTCACGTGAATTCCGCCGTCGCCTTCCTCAAGAAATTTGCTCACCTTTTCATACAGAACCATTATCCCCAAGATTCACCTATGGCACCATACACAGAGTGGTGTCGCCAGGCCTGGACACAGACACCTGGAAAGGCGAAGGGGTATCATGTCTTTGCGGAGTTTCAATGTCGATGATAGCTTCACTGCCAGTGGGACCCAGTTCGATTAGCTCTCAGCCTGCCAGGGAGACTGTCAGTGTTTCCCTCAGCGTATATTTTCTACCACTCATTTTTTGACAGATCGAGAACGAATTTCGGAGCTTGAACGAGAAAGAAACTATGAACGAGAGCGAGAGTGGAATGAGCGACACCATGGCATCATCTCGACTATCCTCAAGTTTAAGCACAAGTTTGAATCACTCGTTTTCGCACTCACACACCCATCCACCACGATCACCACCAACGACACCTTATTCTGCACTTGCTCACGCTTCTCTCCAGTGAAAGTCTTCCCGTCTCTCCGTTCGGACTCCGCTGCCTCGTTAGCTAGTAGCAGTTGCGATTCGTTGAAGGAGCGGGAGCAAGAAGAAGCAAACGAAGTTAATCATGAGCGAGAGCGCAACTGGAATTCTCCTCGCCCCCATTGGTCGAGTCCACCAGCTTCTAGCGTTAGACCTCGAAACGATTCTCTTCGTGCCACTTCAAGTCTAACTCATTTGGGGGACTCTGGCGGACACCAAGGCGCATCACCAAAAGCAGGCTGTCCTGGTAGGCTGCTACCTCATCAACTCCGTTGCACAAGTCACGCGACCGCACAGATTCAGGTTTAGATGAGAATACTACTCACTCCACGCCATTGAACGGTCTCAGTCCCAGCAAATCGCCAGGCATTACTTCCAAGTTCGGTTGGAACTTTTCTCGCAGTCCACTCCCACCACTTGAACTCGATGATCGCCGCCGAAGTACCCCTTCCCCCTGCCCTGGTTCTCAACCATCGAGTAGGACATCGGGAGCCGTTATGTCCAGCCATATACCTGTACGTTCTAGGATGAAAAGCGGCCATGCGACCAGTGATACAAGCCTCACAAATGTCGTGGGTGATGAATCTTCGTACCAGAGCCGACAAGAGTGCCTCTGCCGGCCCAAGGGATCCCAATGCTGTGATGGCGTTCACGGTGCGTGCCTTACTGTATGCTTCGAGGTACCGGCCTGGACCAGAGGTCAGTTGAGCAGAGACCATATCCGGCTCGCCCTTACCGCAAAGCAAGAACAAGGTGAGGAAGACGACGGAATCAAAGTATGTGGTGGAGTCACCGATTCCGTCCGAAGCAGGCGGCTGGGACGCCGCGAGCGCGAGGAGTGCGACGGAGGTGAAATATGCCACAGACACGCCGGTGGAGACCTGTGTAGAGTGTGAGCGATGGAACGCAGAGGCCATTTGAAGAAGATGGCGTTACCAGTAGGTTCATATCCCCAGATCTGGTAAATCGGTCGATAATTGGTGTCGAGCTTGTCTTTCTCTAGGTCGCCACAATCTCCCTCACACTCCGTCGGTGGAAGAGCCCCCCGCTATAAAACATGACGGGTGTGGCCAGAAGGAACATGGACCACTGAATGAGGGACGCGTTTCCGCTCCACATGGGCTGCATCAGGTATGCTTTCGATGTGTTCTCCTGGGGGATGAGGCTCATGTACACGACTCCGATTATGAACGCAGAGATCGCGATGACCAAGGTGGTGAACAGACGCTTGAGAAGAGTTGCTTGTTGGTGCAGCTGCATGCTGCTCTCCGAGGTCGTCGTCAATCTCCTCAGCAACTCCGCCACCGTCTGCGTCAAGAACATGGGCTTCGTCCCCTCCGTCACAAACACAATCGATGACTGTGGGTTTCAGGTAGAGCTCGTCAGCGCGGAGCCGGTCTTACCTTTGTCTTCCGCCTCACAACTACCCCCTGATGTTTTACGTATCGTCGCTCTCCGCATCGACGGCATGTACTGCCAGTAAGTCCATGTCGTTGCTGTGGGCCGCCATCTCTCACCCATCGCCACCAGGCACTGTCCCCGAAAGGTTTTCATCAGCAAGCCACCTACCGATCACAATGACCCTCTTAAGGAGATATTGTACGAACCTGCCCCTCCACATTTTACCCTTCGCGATATCGTTTCCTGCATCTCATCTGCAGATCCCGCGTTCATTGTATCTCCACACCAACCTCCCACTCTCGAGCAGCGGAGCCCATAGGGGAGACGGGAGACCATTTCTTTGATAGTGGCAATGCAGGAAGAGCAAGTCATGCCGTCGGCGGACAGGGTGAGTTTGTGCAGGGTGACGTCCCGGGCATCGCGCTGGCAGATCGAACACTGCTGGACATGCCTAGAGCGTCTAGATGGGGGAGCCGAGGGAGGGGATTTGTCGAGCACATCGAAGCCTGCGTCGGGAGAGCAGCATGGATGCGGGCGAGTGAGAGATCTGAAGGGTCCGTAGACACCAAAACAGACAGTCCACTACCACCTCCTTCATCATACATGGCACTCCTCTCTCCCACCACCACCGCCTCGACGCCTCTTTCCCACTACCACTCCCTCGACCCTCCCCACCTCGACCACACTGGCAAGCACCCTCGGCTCCGCGTCCTCATCCAGTATCTCCTTGACCCGAGCAGACCAAGGTAAGCACTTTGCAATTCGTCCGGGCCTCGAGGCACCTCGCGCCTTTTGGAAACTTAGAATCGATCTGCCAAGCATACTCATTATACAGAGGACGTCACGATCACCGTGAACCGCGCCCTGCCACCAATACCCACGGGAAGGCGCAAGAGTCAGGAGTGAGTACCTGATTCACTTTCATCCGCACGACGACGATGGTCTGGTGGTCGAAGCTGAAGAAGGCCCTTTCTTTCAGGGACATTCGCCTATTGGCCATCTCAACCCACATTACTGAGCTCTCCTCCGCCGTTTCCGATGTACAGACGCGCATATTCGGTTCGTCCTCCTTCGTAGCCGTGTGATCCCATGCAGCGCTGATGCCCCATGTCGTCGTATAGAGATACAAGAATTGTGACACAAGCCTCAAGCAGAGGGCGTGGAGGCCAAGACGACCGCAGAAATCGACAATGCTATCATGAGCATGAACGAGCGTCTCGAGTCCATCGAGCAAGACATGAAAGATATCAATGAATCCATGACCCCCTTTCATCCCTCCGAAGACGAACCTCTTGGTGATTCCTCCGAACGTGCCGTCATGCTTAGAAAGCATGCCGCACTGCTGGCGGAGTGGGACGCGGTCCAGCAGGAGATCGAAGAGCTCCAGCAGGAGCTCAAGGAGGACAAGTGGATCACAATATTTCGTACAGTCACGGAACAAGCGGACGGCATGATGTGTCCAGTCTGGAGAAGGCTGTAAACCGATGTCAGGTGTGTTGGCAGACGCGTCTTCATGCTATATATACTCACAGGATTTCATATAGCAAGTCCACAAGAGAAATGACGACAACACGTCCCGAACCTCGTTCGCCAACTCTGTTCGATCAGAGAAATCCCCGGTCAACCTGGATGTGTTCACCAACCTGCTTGGATCCTTCCAAGCCAAGAAGGCGCATGTCTACTCCTCGTCCTTTCGTCGACGAAGCTGATCTTGCCTTAGACACTACATGCCCGTCACTACCAAGGTCCTGGCAATCATGGATAATGGCGTCAAGAATCGAGTTACCAAGAATGGCGAGGCGTTACATCGGCATGCAGAAGCGGTGGCGCGTTCTTCAAGAGCGGATAGAACGGATTGACAGAGAAATGGGCAGAGTTCGCGAGATCCTGATTCGCGCCGACCAGGCACCGAGCGAGACCGATTCGTCCAAGTCTAGTCACACCACCAGTGCCAACGGTTATCTCGCGACCCCTCCGAGCGGGAAAAGCCAGGCGTCAAGCCGTGCAAGCACGCTATCGAGGTCCATGTCGCCCTTGAGAAAGCTTGCGAAGAGGTTCGTTGGAGCTGTTAGATCGCCTGCCACACCCACTGCTTCACTACCGGTGTCGAGAGAGTCGTCAGCAACCCATTTGTCTTCCTCGGAGCCACCCAAGGGAAGGATCGTTCGAAAACAACGCTTTTCCCTTTTCACTTTTCACGACAATCGAGAAAAGCTGCCAGCAGGGAACGGACACAAACACAGCCAGAGTTTGACCCCCACGTCTTCTCCTCAGTCATCAAAGCGAGTGCCAGAGTTGAACAACGTCACAATAAAGCCTAAGGTTCCTCCAAAACAACCTTGGAATCCTTCGAAGATGAAGGTATGGCGACTATCAAACCCACTACTCCGAAGAGGCAAACCGCGAGATCGATTGTTAACTCAGGGCGCATGCCGCTGGTTTCCGTTACGCCTCAACGCAGCTTGTCTCGAAGCTCTAATGTCTCTTCAAGACCATGGTCTCCTGTTACTTCCTCTATATCGACTGCCCCTTCATCCAATCCGTCGTTTCCTTCGCTTACACCTGGTACACGACCGCCGTCTCGTGCTCAGACACCGGGCCTAGGCACGACGCCTTGTCCAAGACCTCGAACCCCGAGTTGTATCCCCGGAACAGCAATGTACTGGCGCTCCGTGTCCGCAAGGCATCCAGGTGAAGACGATGGCGATGAAGCCGAATTTACGATCCTCATGCAGCGCGCGTTTTCCCCAGCTCTTACCCATTCTACCTCGTCGCCCGGCGCTTCTGGCAACCTACGCACACACCCACCGGACTGTGTCCGTTTCCCTCCTCCCCGACCACCCCCAAGTCCATCCATGATACCCCTCCCAAGCGTGCACGTATCCTCTGAGTCGAGGCCTTCGTCCACCATGTCATTTTATCGACCTGAAAGTTCGCTGACGGAGAGTGGTAAAGGACTGGTATTCAGAGCGCAGACTCCCGAAGCGATGCTCAAAGCGCGCGCACAACTGGTTCCCATATACAGTGGACTAAGTTCTTCAGCGCGAGCGTCCGCCATCGGTACCAGGGCACCGTCCGCGAGTTACCGAGACGTGTCGACGACGCGGACGCCGTCGAGGTCTGTATCGCGCGCGGGTGCATATACCCCATCGCTCGATGGACCTATGAACATTTACGTCCCGAGGAACTCCAAGGACCTGCTCGACGCAGAGTTTGCGGCTGTCGTGAACTCAATTCCTCACGGGCTCCTCATCGAACGCGTCGACCACCCCTTAATACGATACCGAAAGAAGGCGAAGAGATCAGGGCCTCGTATGCCTTTTCGAGCTCACTCTCGAGGAAAGTTGTTACGTGTCGGTTGACGACTTTGACGAGGTCGTCGGGACGTACTGGCGGGTAGTGAAGCGAGACGGAGTGAGGGCTGGAGGGCGAAAAGGGTGTGTTGTATGGTGCGCACACAACTGAAAAGATGGCCCGGGTAGGCGATCATAATGAGTACCGAGATGGCAGATGCGTACCTGGTGCAGTGAATGTTGGAGACGAAGTTGGTGGAGTGCATGATACTGTCTGAGTTGTAACTTTCTGGGCTAACCGATATATTTAAAGCCACATGAAATCGTTCCTAAAATGCAGTCAGTTGATATTCCTGGACCCTTTAGGGGACAGGTTTGGGGGAAACTCGTGTTCAACCGGTACCGGTCCCGGGATCCGTTTGGCAGTGGCGTGGGTAGATTGTGGCGTGGGTAGATTACTTAAACACTTGGAGTTGAGTTGCATCCTTCCTGCGGTCCAGCTGATCCTTCATTGGCGAAATTGAGATCGTCGACTGACCGCACCCATGTATTGAGGTCGAGATGGTACGACGTGTGGGTCCAGGGGTGCCCGGAGGGCTGTGGTATCGAGTACCACAGCCCCAACTGGCGAGTAATCGGTCCCGGGGCCGGGTCCCGGGCCTGCTTCGATGCGATAACACCATTGCTATGTTGATGGCACAGCGAGTGATTGGCAGACTGAACCACTAGCTTCCATTTGCAGGTTTAGAGCCTACGAACAGGCGCGTGTCCACTGCCGATTTGAAAAGGGCTGGCGATACGTATTTCATATTTTCAGCTGGCTGTGGCGCATGGCAAGTCTCGAGTCTCGACACCATCCGTTTTGGTGTTACCCTCAGTTACCTCGGGATCTTCCGATCACCAAAACTCTGCCAGGGTGTACCCCATGCGCTTCCTAAAAGAGAACGTCGAGTTTCGAGACTACAGTACATGGCAGTCGGAAATCAACGGATGTTCACATCCCAGCGAACCGGATGTCACGGTGTTCAGCATGTAAGGGCCGCTACTAGATTCATGTAAAAGTAAAAGCTCAAAGTTATGGTTGGCAGGTTCCGGATACGGATCGATGTCACCGGAACTCCGTCGGACTCGGAGTCAGTGGTTTACGTACGCATCATCGGAGTAATAACTTGAAAATCGTCACGGTCGAGGATCTCGGTATCATAGGCATAGGCCCCAGATAGAGCTGCATACCAGCGCTCCCGGAACAGGGAGTCCGCGCAAACACATGCCTCCTGAGTCCTGGGGAAAACTACATAGGTAAGGTTCGACGATCCACCAGTGACTATGTAATTCCCCTGCCAGTGCGCGATCGATCATGTCGATGTCTTTGCGACTGTCGCAACTGCCTGCAAATATGTTGGGCATCTCCTATGGTATCATAGGCTTCCTCGCCGCTGCCGTCATACTCCGAGTCGTAAAATCGACTAAAAGTTCCAACGTAAGCATTGCAAGTGTTATAAATATTCTCAACACATTTTTTCAACAGCTTGATGCATTTCCGACTGTGAGTTTGAGTAGCTGGCTGGGCTCCTGGTGGGCTGCTTTCAAGTATCCGATCGATGTGCAGAGTATCATACAAGAAGGGTATGACTCGGAGAAGGCAAGTCGTCTGCGTCGAATGGCCTTCAGGCAATAACACTCGTTTCATAGCACAAGTCCATGCCATTCAAGGTTTCTGAGCTTTACTATTGGACTGTCATTCTAAGCAACCGCCGATCCGTGTAAGAATTGGCCAGGGTCTCTAATGAACATTTCTCATTTTTGGAAGCTATCGATGACGTGAGTGGCGGCTTTATTCTTCTGGACGTACATCCGCATTGAAATATGTCACCAGTTCGTGCAATTGAGGTACACGGTCGGTCCCGAGGTCGTCGACAATCCGTATCATGTGGCCTTCGCTCCCAACTTACTCGAAATCTTCAAGCATTGTATCCTGACATTAGAGATGAGATTGTGACATCCTTTGACGACGTTCTGAACCTCAGAGGGAATGGTGGGGATTGCTGTTTGACCAGCGATTCGACTGAAAACCAATCTAGAAGCTCACAGAGTGGAAGAGTATACCGGCCCTGAGTACCATGGAACACATTATCTGCAGAACGACAAACAGACTATTCGTAGGTCTTCCGTTATGTATGTTCTCCTGTTCTCTTCGTTCTGTTTTATTTTTAGCTCAACCCCTCTAGGTCGTGACCCTGATTGGATAAATCTCAACATCTGCTATATATTTGATGTCGTCAAGGGAGGTGCCATAGTAGGACTTTCCCCTAGATTTATGAGAACGTAAGTCAGCTTGGATGCGACGTGACTTGCCACAGAATGGCTTTTGAACGATAACAGACTGGCTACACGCTTCCTTACAAATATACCTCAAAATATCGCCCGTGGCGTGCAATTCCTTGAACCTGCGATTGAAGAACGAAAGGAATATTTGGGCGAGTACGGAGAAGAGTGGGATGACAAGCCTGTTGGTTGATCTCACTTTTGCTGATGTTATGCTCATGGCGGTCTCCAATACTAGAATGACCTTCTGTCGTGGTTGATGGAGCAAGCAGAGGGTCAAGAGTTGGCTGTAGAACGCTTGACAAATCGCGTTTTGTTTGTCAACCTCGCTGCTATTCATGTGAGTACACGATAATCCCTTGAAAGATGTACGATTGGTCGTCTAATTGTGTTCTAGACATCATCTCATGTAGATCTGAATCTCTGTCTCACCGTCTGTCTGGTCTAACGCATCTCGTAGGTTTTCACGCAAGTACTCTTTCGACTTGCAGCCAATCCCCAGTATATACAACCCCTTCGTGAAGAGGTCGAGGGTATTGTTGAAAAGGATGGCTGGTCCAAGGTTGCACTGAGAAAAATGCGAAAAGTCGACAGCTTCCTCAAAGAGTGCCAACGCATGGACGGAATAAACATAGGTAGCTCCCGCGTTCCTTCTTTGTTGGTCATTAATATTCTGGTTGTGCCACTCGTCAGTGACCCTCTTCCGCAAGGCTATGAAAGATTACACGTTCTGGGATGGAACGGTTATACCGAAAGGAACCAGGATTGGTGCAGCCACTCTGTGTTTGCAATACAATGCGGACATCTACAAGAACCCCGAGGTATTCGAGCCGTTCCGATTTGTCGACATGCATGAGGGCGATGAATTGAGTGCGAAACATCAATTCTCCTCAACTTCGACCGAATACTTGCCGTTTGGACACAGTAGATATGCATGGTATGGAGAATCCATCTTCTGTCGATATTCGGATTCTGCAGTGCTGATTTCTTCGACGACTTGTTAGCCCGGGACGTTTCTTCGTCGCGACGGAACTGAAAACCATGTTGGCTCACATCGTTATCACCTACGATCTCA
This sequence comes from Leccinum subatratum, assembly GCA_038091595.1. NCBI lineage: Eukaryota > Fungi > Basidiomycota > Agaricomycetes > Boletales > Boletaceae > Leccinum > Leccinum subatratum. The sequence goes on along the minus strand of JBBPOT010000085.1, from coordinate 3,592 downwards.
AATTGGAGGACAACGCGGCTACCCCAACACCTTGGCGTGTGAGCACGCTGGTCGGAGCCGACTCCCATACAAAGGTCATGTTTAGAAACAGAGTCAACTGAGTTTATTTTTCGTATCTCTCAAATGGTGAATAAACTAGGTTTATGAATGAAATGGAATTCACGGACTCTTTAGCCTAGGGACAGGTTTGGGGGGGAAACTCGTACCTTGACAGGTTGAGTTGCATTCGAGTCCTTCCTGCGGTCCAGCTTATCCTTCATTGGCGAGATTGAGATCTGAGTTTGGGACTGCACCCATATATTGAGATCCAGACGGTACAGCGTATGGGTCCAGGGTGCTCGGAGGGCTGTGGTATAATCCATATCCGTACAAATGCCTCAGTCACATCTGGTGTCGCCTATCGGATGGCGAAACCGCCCGTGGCTGTGCCGCTTTTCTTCTTCAAGTTCATGCAATCGTCACGGGAGAGACAGTCGCGCATCTCTGCTTTTCTCGGATCTGCGGACTAGTCATCCTCTCGTTCAAGTTCGATTCTCACAAAGTCGTCTTCTCGCTCTTCCATCCAATCGCACTCTGACTTTCCACTTGAATTCCAGCCGATGCGTGAGATCCTTACACGTGTCTCGTCGAATGGTCCCGAGGCGTGACAGAAGTAAAGGTGTTTGGTGACAAGGTCATCCTCGATGAAGGCATGACCCTCACCCTTCCTTGTTTTACTTTTGCTCTCGTCTCATCCACCTCCAGATGTCGAAAACTGGCTTCGTTGCTTCCTCATCTCCTTCTCTACAGACTTTCCCCTCGACAAGGCCATATCCTATGACAAGCGCTGTCATGGTAACCCTTTTTGCATAAACGACTTTCCCCCCAGGCCCTCCTCTGGGACCGTCATCTCGCTGGCACCGTCCTCGACCATCTCCAGGTCCCCACCCTCGAGCGGCGGCCATCGTGTCGATCCAGAGCTCAGGCAGCTCATGGTCGATAAACTCGGCATTCAGCTCGGCAATTTTCGTGTCACCCCAGAGGTCATCATGCGGAGCGATGGCAATGCCATCATCATAGTCTAACTCATCACTATTATGTACACTTACCACGCCGGATCATCTCACTAACCAGACAAAGCAGCAGTGATTCTCGCCTCTCTCTGCATACACGTCTCGTCTTCTATAGATCGTCCGTTACCTCCAGCCCGACGGCGTTTCCCAGTCCGCAAGATGGCGCCTAAAGGCGTATGTGACCGTCTTCCAACATGCGGATCGCACCCCCAAGCAAAGCTGAAATTCAACTTCCCGATCGGCGATGTCTAGACCCAGCCTTTCGTTCGCCTGCCGAACGGCGAGAAAGAAGAAATCATGCTCCGAGAACGGAAGCAGCTGAACCTGGTAGTAAAAGCTGTGGAGGAGGCCAAGTCCCTTGGAGCTGACGGCGATTATCTTACGAAGCTTACGCAACTGAGTAACGCTCTTTTCAGCAAGATCGACCTAGCAGGAACGAAGACGCAGCTCAAGCCCATATATTCCAAACGGCAGCCCGGTCAACTGCGGAAATTAATCAAACTGACTCGGTATTCAAATGGGGTGGTGAGGTAAGTTCTCGTTGCATTGTTATCTGACGCCCTCTTGTGCGAATATGGCTGCATTCTACAGTTCTCAAATTTAGCAAGATACCAGTCTAGAGATCTCGGCGAGAATATGAAGAAAGACCTTTCCATCATGAGTGGGTTATCCTTACAGCTGTCCGTGCCCCGAGTAGGTTATGTTTTATCGCGTAGACAAGGATGCCCTCCAGAATGTCACGGTAAATTCTTACATCCAGATGGACCATCGCCATCTCTTCTAACCCTACGTCGTAGATCTACACCTCATCAGAGAGACGTGTTATTGCCTCTGGGGTGATGTTCACTGCAGCTTTGGTGCCAGTGTACAATCAGTCAAATTATGTACCCTCTTCCTCTGCCTGTTCCATATTTTCCCGCTCTTCTCAGGACGACAATCCGAACATTGTAGCCCTCCATAAGAACGGTTCAAATTCTCATGGAGGACCCCCTGCTCTTGTCAGCCGCAAGGATCTCATGGATGACGTCAAGAAGCGACTCAAGATATTGCTCAGGCTTCGTGAACCCGAAAAGCGACCAGAACTCATATGGCCGAAGAGCATAAAGAAAGAGCCTCTACGGTGAGCACGGCTTAAGTTCTCCACGGCTCTCAAAGACGCTCTTCCTCACGTCCGTCGAAAACGATGATGACGCCAACGGTGCCGATTCGGAGCTCCATATCACCCCCCGAGCTCTGACTGCACTTAAAATCTCGTTGCGCGCCCACGGACTCCGCTTGCGCTTCCTCTACGGCTCCTGGGACACTTTCGACAAGCCCTTACCACCTGGTCCTCATGTCCGAGACCGTGTACCACCCAGGGAGCCTCCCGGGCTTGGTTCGCCTCTTGCGCGATGCATGTTGTTTTTCTTCTAGTTTTGATGCTGGCCCTGGCTCTGGATCTCCTTCCAGTGACAGCGATGAGGGAGGACGCGCACACGCGTATGGTTGTCTTGTCGCGGCGAAAACGGTCTATTTCGGTGTCGGAGGCGGCGTTGCCGAGTTTATCCGGTGTGTTGAGTCGGTCGCGGGCGATGAACTAGAGCACGAAGTTGGTGGTGTGATGCGGCGGTGATCCTGTTGGTAGTGGCCGAGTGGAAACGATCTGGGAAAAGTCGACAGGCGTGAACAGAAGAGTGATGCGCATACTACAATGGGACGCGCATAATTCAGGCTGACACAATACCTTACCGTAGGCTCACTTCGAGTGCCGACGCCCTTTCTTGTCTTCTTACTCTATTTCGCCCTCATCTCTTTGCCTTCGAGTTGATACCTCGCGGCTTCTTTCGACGCCCTGCGCTCCCGTTTCATGGCTTCTCAATCACAGCTTGCCAAAACCTTTCCCAGGCGCTCGACGTTCGTATGTCGTCACACTGTCCTTTCCTCAGCTGGATTCAGCACTGATCCATCTCTAGCGTCTGACAACACCTCCGACTCCCGATATCGTCCCAGGCATCCACCTCATCCGAGTTCAACCCGTGTAGCTCCATCGGTCACTCAACAACTCCTCACCAATCCGTCCAAACGTCATCCCAGTTTGCATTTGATTCCAGTATGTCTTGTGTTAGAATGCACGACTTAGTATTTTTTTGACTTTTGGCCAGACCTCCTTGAACAAGATTCGGAAATGCAACGAGCTATGGGTGACGATCTCAACTCCGAGACCGAGGGTAGGTTTCTTTACTTTAAACGTCACCAGCTCGATGTGACAACGCGATGACATCCACGCAACGGTGACGACTCAGACTCGACGGCGCGATGGGCGATGCGAGAACGAGGGAGATGGTGCCACGAGGGGACATGATGATGGAGACGAACGGTGCGTGCGCCCCCCACCTCTCTCAAAGACGCTCCTCCTGACGCCCCCTCGTCAGCGTCTGCAACGACGACGCGGTGACTCGAAGCGTGAATGCGCGCACCCTCACCGCAACATCAACATCGAGGAGACTCGACGGTACCAACGACAACAGCACCACACCAAGACGACGACAAGGACGGCCATC
>JBBPOT010000084.1:0-22289 GCA_038091595.1 Leccinum subatratum | reverse complement strand
AACAGTCTGTGGATGAGCAAGTGGAAGAGAAAAAGAGACTTACGGTCAATAATCCCTGTAGCACACATGGTTGTTTTTCCTCGTCCATACGACACAACGAACTCGTCGAGGACAGCTGCAAAGACCAACGTTGGCAAGCGAGGAAACCGTATCCACGCCCGGCGTCTTCCCGTCATCCTTTCCTCTCGATCCAGACGATCCAGACTCGGAGGACGAGGGCTTTGAACCTTGTCCGTGATGATTCTTGCCGACATCCCACCCCGACCCGGCACCTGCACCTGCGCCTGCACCAACAGCATCCACATCCGACTGCAACGGCGATGCCAGCCCTCCATCCATACTCCCCACCAACATCCTCCGACCAGATGTCGACTTGCCTTCCTTCATTGGTTCATCGTCCCCCCACGACTTTGCGTCGAATTCCCACCGTCCGAATGATGCCACGCTCTGGTACTACATCAGTTTGTCGAACACTATCCCGATCATCTGTCGATTCCGCGTCCAGAACGTAAACACGGCGTCGCCAAGATTAGGGTTGGAGAGGCAGCGGAGGAGACCGAGATATTGCTTGATGGAGACGAGGACGTGGGAGAAACTCGTCGAGGACAGCTGCAAACGATTGGAGGAGCGCAGACATGGATCCAACGGAAACAACTTGAGCGACCATCGGGCAAAAAAGTGTATCTAATTGCGCTCGTGATCCCTAGCTGAACCAAGTCAACGCTCTACACAACCTACATCCGAACACCCGCATGCATACGCACCCGTCTGAAAATCCTCCAGCACCGACTGCAAATTCGCCGCCGTCTCCGTCGCCGCCTCTAACTCTCCACTCTCCCTGATTCTAGCCTCCCTTTCCACCTCCACCTCCCGCCTCAACACCTCCGCCACCCCGCGCGCTTCATCGACCATCGACCGCTCCTGCATCGCCCCATGCTCCCACTCATCCCGCTCGATCCGACACCGCTCCAGCTCCGCCATGGCTTCCCGGAGCTCCCGCTCGCTCGCAGCGCTCTAGCTCAGGTCCCGATGCCGGACCATATCCAACTCCCGAGACATCCGCTCGTGCTCGGCGTGTGACGCCACCAGTTCAGTCTTGAGCGTCTCCACCGTCGCGCATGCGTCCTCGTGCTCTGCCGTCAATCGCTGGACGTGGAGCTCCCGACGGTCCAGTTCTTCCTGTTCCACATCGTCGTCAGACTTTTTTTTTTCGAAATGAAAGAGATAGAGGACATACAGCGTCCTGCTTCAGCTTATTCCCCAAAGTCGTCCGCATCGTCGTCAGTTTGGCCAGCAAATTGCGATACTGAGCAGCCAACTCATCCTTCTCAGCGCGTTCGCGCGCTAGCCGGCGTTGCAACCGCTCGATAGGGTCCATGTCCGGGTCTCCCACATCTCCATCTGCCCCGTCTTGGTCTGGGTCCGGGTCGACATTGTCATTGTGGTGCCCCGCGCCGTTAACACCGACTGCGGACGCGCTCGTGCTCTGATCGCTGTCGGTAGACGAGCGCGTGCCATTGCCGACAGCGGGGGAGAAAGAACGTGATGGGGACTGAAAAGACATGGTGGGACTCATAGAGTGAATGGGTGTCACGGTTGCACGGAAAAACTTACCGTTGAAGAATTTGGGACGAGTGGTTCCGTACCACATCATCATTATGGTTGTAGTTTGTCGAAACAACGCCAGCTCTACTACTCTGTGCGGACCCGTCCCGTTTCACAACAGAAGAATACGGTGTTCCTGTGTTCCTTTCGAAACTTCTCATGCCACGGATGATCTGGTTAAAAATATGCAACTTAAGCAAAAACAATGCCTGAGGACATCACAGGACGATATACGCGTTACCTGAGCAAAGATAGAAAGGAGCGGAAAAGAGGTAGACTTGGTCGAACATGAGCGTGGCAGGTGGAATGAGACGATGACTACATACTTGCCCATCTTGCTGTCAGCCTCCTTGCCAGCGCCGCGGGCACGAGGAACGGGTCGAACTAGAAGTGCAACTGTGCAACTGACGAGGGCATGGAGACTCTTGTATGGGTGTCCTCGCCGCTGAGGAGGTTGATTGAGTGCAGCTGATAGCGAGTGCAGCGAGCGGTTCTGAGTTCGGGGTGCGCTTGATGAGAGCGGGGGAGATGAGAGCGGGGAGTAGTTGAGCTGGCACCGTCACCGTCACCTGTGTAGAGGGGTGGGATCCTGAGGGTGGGAAACGAAAGATGGCGAGAATGGCATCAACCTTGACGACGTACACGACGCCGCCATCCTCGGCAGCGACTCGGACTCGGATCCGAGTTACGTTCGTTGTCCTTGAATTCGTCGTTGAAAAGAGAAAAGGGTGGTCGCGTGAGCAACTCACCCCTTGGTTTCCTCACGTAAAACAGCGTTCGTACCCCACACTCCAACTCACCTCGGACCGCCGGTCCGCCCCAAAGGTGTCCAATTTTCCGTTCACATCAGCACCCTAAATACTGTAGTACGACCGTCTACGAGATCGAGTGGGAGCCAATTCGTCTTGCCGGATCATGGCGGACAACGTGTGACGTCCCGGATCGTTTAACGGAAAACCAACAGCATACCGTGACAATGGGCAATTGCAAACCAAATCAAATACATCATCCATAGCTGGTGTTTCCTCCAGCTCCTCGATGACGAAGTCACAGAGGACCACCTGACCGCTCATTCCGGATTCATTGCCTTCGGTTGATTCACCTGCGAGCGAAGCAGGAACATCCGATGTCTGATTACTCGATCCGCTCGAATTGGCTCGCATCATCTTCATATTACTAAAGTTCAACGTATGTCCTCGTAGACAACACAAGCCATCTCGTCCTCTACTTGGGGAAAGTCGTCCAAGTCCAACGATAGCGAATATCGCCCTACAGCGGCATCTGCCAGAGCAGTATGGAGAGAACAGCATTCCGTGAGCTTACCCAGCCTCTTGCCCTAGAGAGAGATTGAGGAGAGTATGCTTATCCACAAAAGGATTGATCATGATATTGACCAAGTCTTCCTTCATCACCGGTAACGGACCGATTGCTTTCGATTTGCCCTAGAATGATACAACAGCCTCAGGCCAGGCGGAGTCCCCAGACTCCCCACGCACCCTCAGACAGACAGTCAACAACATGACAACTTGGACAGTCGGGTTGGAGTCGGGAAAGTCGGCGTAGAGTTGACGCTGGATGTGGATGTGATCGAACACGAGTTTACGAAAAGCTAGAAAGGGGAAATTTCAATACGCGCCTCCAGAGTTTTGTCCTATACCCTCACCTTCGTCGACTCAGTAACAGCCGGACTGAAAACCTTCAGACATTAGACAGTGCAGCATCAGGCAAACCAACTTACCCGAGTTTGAGTAACAGCTCACTTGAATAGTCAAGTATCTTGAGAGGGCTCGATATGCGCATTCATTGCTCTCGGCCTCCATACATATTCCTGCCGCTACTGTACGACTCAAAGACATCCTTTTACAGTTGTGCGTGAATATGATGCTCCGCTCAGAGTAAACGAACAGTCACCTTGGATCGAGGCGTTTCAGTTCCCGAACATTTCGTTAGTCCGATCGCCGCCGTTCGAGCGCTTGCCTTTCGAACATCTTACGGAAGACGAAATCGCAGTACTGATTCGACCAGGGTAAGAAATTGATCTATTGAAAAGTTCTCATATACCTTTGGATCCATCCGAAAACCGCATATGGTAGTAACCTTGGTTCGATGGCAATTGCAATCGGCAGTTGAGCCATCAAGGGACCATCCGACGACCTAAAGCCCTCCTCCCGTCCATCCGACCTCCATCACATGGAGGAACAGAAAACGGGGAATAGGAATGGGGCCACATACCTTCATACTGAATGAGATGAACTAGGCCGGGTCACAAACCAGACGATTCGACAAATCTGTGCGATCTCTATCTACATCGCGTGGTCAACTCGTGGAAGTAAGGTTTCAGGATGCCAGCACGAAACACGTACCCTGCGCGACCCCGTACCTGCCCATTGGATTCACTTGACCGATCTTCCCCGCTTTACCCTTCTCGAGGGCGGCATCAAACATGTTCCTCGTCATGTTCGTCTCGATCAGGCCAGGGCAGATCGAGTTTACGCGAACGTCGGTCTTCTGCAATTGATATACGCTCGTCTTCGCGATCGAGTTGACGCTGTATTGGGGATGTAATCGTTGTACGACAGGGAAAGTGAAGTGAGCTCATGCGGCCTTACTTGCGCTGTGTGGATTATTGTTGATAACATGAGTTGAACATAAAGAAGAGAGGCTTACAGTCGATTGTTCCAGCGCCCGAGCGCAGTTCAACGACTAGCAGAGTGGGTTTAATTATGCGGAACAAAGAAGCGGGCGGGACGAACCAGAAGCGGTCAATATGATACTGCCTCCGCTCAACGTCTTGCCACGGGAGCCAACTGAAGATAATTGCATTTGCTTGATCAGAGTACGGTAGCCACGCTTCACGCTGTGCGTACGTAGCGATCAGTCACGGTGGCATGAAAGCGGGAAAGTGGAAGAAACGTACCTGGGTACGCGAGCCGCCAAGCATCATAAACCTTCCATCTTCGCGAGTCCCCATCTGGAACGAAGTTGTTGATGCGTTGACATAGAGTGTCGAGAACATCAACATACCCTCGGTGATATCGATATTGTACTCCTGGATGTCTAGCGTACGTAGGCGTGCACTCAGGTCGAAAGATATCATTGTCTAATGGTTCTAGAGGCGATACGCTTTGCGTTGTCTAGGAAACTGTGTCACATTCGAGTTAGGAGACGACGTCTATCAACAAGAAAAGGGAAAGAGACAAACAAAATGGCAGAGTACTCTGTTATTTTGCAGCACTGGCGAACGAGACTGTCCTCCCACAATGGTATTATGTCGTTTTTGCAGCCCGCGATGACTTCGGTGGCGTCCTTTGCTCACACCGTCGTGTTTGATTGGTCTCCGAGATTCAGAGCCTTCGGAGGGATCTAAGTATGCGAGAGGCCGGCAGGAAGCTTGGCCAGTTTCGGGATCGAACATAGAATTCAGAGGACGTCCGAGGTGAGAGTTTGGGAGACTGCGCAGAGTGATCCCAAACTTCTTCGTCTTTTACACCAAGCAGTCGTTTCAGGTCGGTCTCGACTCCGCAGAGGGGACGGAGGCGGAGTCGAAGCAGGTGGTGTTTGTCGAAAGGGAGGGGATCAGGCTCGTCCTCGTTATCCATGGCTGCTTGTAATGTCTGGACGATCTTGTTGACGGAATGTACGAGGTTGAGCTGTAGGACTGTTCTCCAAGAGGCGCGTTCTTGCACCCACTTCAAGTTGTCGCGCGAATCTTATACGAAAATCTGGGATTAAGTATGAGCGCTCGGACAAAGTGGAGATCGATGCATGTCACTGACTCTTGAGGGTGGTGGATTTCCCTGTCGAAAGCAAACGATAAGAGTATCAGGTGTGATCGAGAGGGAGGCGTGTCCATATCGTCGAAGGTACGCTCACCACTTTCACTCTGACCGAGTAGCAGGATCTTGACAATCTGTTCTTGTTTTTTGAGGACAGCTTTCTCTATGCGGAGTTCGTCCGGCGTCGATCTGGTCGCTGATTTTCTGTGCTTCGGCTTCGCGCTCTTCTCTGGCCGCCTTCTCTTCGGGACTCTCGTCTGGTGGGGGTGCTGTGACGACGGCGAGGGGGTCTGAGGAGTTGTGGTGGAATACCATTTTGACAATTTTCTATGAGATAGCGAGGATGAAAAGGAGTCCAATGGACAAGTTGTCCATGTCGACAAGTTACATAACAAATTTACTCGTCGAAATCGAGTAGAGAATCTAAAGATCGCGTCCGCTGCTGGACAATGTATGGTATGTCGACATGAGTGGCTCCGAGAAGTTGGAGTCCCCGCTTCGGGACAGAGCTATTTGTATCTCGGATCGGACAAGGTACAGCAGAGGGAGAAGGAATCGCGCAGACTGCGTGTGGCTCTTGTGGGGGATGTGAGTGCATTCCCGAATGTGTTGCTTACAATGCAGGGCAGGCGGGAGGCGGAAGGCTGGTTCAAAGTTGAGGTCGAGCGCTCTGTTGCAAGGTCACATACAGTACATAAAGGATTGATCAACAAGTACATAAAGTGCTGTCGAGGTGATTGGGGATTGGCGCATCACGAAACCGTAGAATACAACTTTCAGGACGAGGACGAGGAGAGCCCGGGATCACCAGCCTGCCGGGGAGGGGGGACATATACCGGTGGGACTGACGACGGTTGGTTCTCTGCCGGTGGCTTTTCTAGCATTTCCCTGTCGACTACATGATCAGTGATCTTCGCCGGGAACAGAACTGCTCACAATCCCATTTTGTTTAGGAGCTCCAACCGTGCTTTGACATCCTTACCAATGTCTGGGTGGTTTAAATATTCTTCCAACGCGCGGTGATAAACGTCAAAAATGGGACCAAAAGTGGCCCCAGTGAACGCCAGTGTGTTCCCTGACTTATGCTTTCGACCCATCGCGACCCGCTTGCAGGCGCAAAGGAGCTAGAAACTCGGAACAAGATTAGTGTTATTTTTAATTACGTAGCAGGCACATACGGCGACGGCTGACAAAGCATACATACGAGTAGGCGTGGTGTGGTAGGTGGAGGCGAAGTGCTTGACGGGCGAGACGGTGGTGGTGTACCAGAAATTGATGTGGAATGTCTCTAAAATGGAATTTCCAAACCAACGAGTAACATTACCCTGATCATTTAGTGTCAGAAATACAAAAATTGATCATAGTTTGAAAACTTACCTTCTCGTCGTGTTCGTGAAAAAAAAACGCCGATGTGCAATGGTTTGAAACGCTCTTGAAATAAGCCATTTTCCGAGCGCGGCATTCGACGGGATCCAGAATCAGATCAGTTCCATCTGTCGTGAAGAACTTATCCGCGTGTTCTTCCGCATGCTCAACGATCTTCGAGCGCACATAAGTAGTTTCCTTCAGTAACTACAATGTAAACGGTTAAACGAGGAACCTGTGAAGAAAGAAAACTTACGGCGTCTTCCATTTCATTTGTCAAAGAGACGTCTGTTACGTATGTCAGCATATTATTCAGAAAATACAAAAATATGACACATACCTTCTTGCACCTCCAGGGCGTTTTTGGCTTCCAAAATAATCTCCTTCAAAGAAGATTTGTATTCGGCCACCGCGCTCTTGGAATGTGGCCAGCCCACATCGTTAACCATGTCGTTGACTAACGCACGCCGTGCGTACGTCAAGACCTTTTGCATGTTCTGCGACAAATTTGGTAAGCGGCGCTTATGATCCTCCCGCGGGGCACGGCGTTTGGCAGGATAGTCACGATCTATGACCGAAGACGGAAGAGAGGAGGTGCATGAGGGGGATGAGTAATGCGAGGAGACGCCGTCTCCGATGACTTGTAGGCGGTCCTGATGCACTATGGCGCTGTAGCCTGGATACCTGTGGGTAAAAGTTTAGTCCGAAACGACCTCAGTGGTGGTCACGCACCCTTGCACTGGCACGCCACCCGTGGTACTGTAGCCAATATTGGCGAAGGCTGGATCTACCGAAACTTGTGATTGGTTTGGATAGGTGGGCCCGGGGGTGGTCGTTGACAACCAATCCATTGTGCTGTAATAACCTGGGTGATGGTTATCGTGAGCCATCGTCGGGGCTCGAGGAAATCGCTGATGGACTGCTTCAAATCTTATATAAGTACTTACGATTCTTCTGTTCTCAGGATCCCCTGCCACTCTGGTTTGTCTCGCTTGCCCGTCGGAGAAGGCAGTGTGGGGAATTGGACCATTTCTGGGGAGACGACAGCAACATGGCACGCTTGAAATGAATTGAACCTACTTTGAATCACCGGATCGATCCATGCTTCCATGCTTCCTGAGCCTGCCCTAGTGACGAGGCTAGCATTGAATCCGAGTCGGTGTAACGCTTGCGAATGCTGGAGCCTGGGAAGATCTCTGAGTCAGAGAGTCCGAAGATAAACTGAGACCCCGTGTTCCGCTTGCCTTTCGACCTCCTACTACCGCATCGTAGCGGCGCTCTTGCGACAAGTCCCCGACTAACACGCAATTGATAGATGAAACGTTACTGCCACGCCGGTGATGAAAATATACAACGTACATATCCTTCGAGTCAGCATAGTCCGAGCCAGACCCCGGGTTGTTCCGCAGGCTGTATCTTGATCAACAGATCTGAAAATGCCTCGTGCGTGTACGTACACGTCAACGAGTCTTCCACTGCCCGGAGATTGTCCATGTACAAATTGATCACCAAGCTTGCAAATTTGCGCACGAACTGCATGCGTTGGTTGTCCCGCGCGTCCCCACCAGAAACGAATCGTCGGATTGGTTTAAAATTCCCACTGGATGCTCATACCTAGAAAAAATTACAATTATAAAAGGCACGCCAGTCGGGTCAGGAGCGGAACGGAGGCAACAGAAAACCAAACCACACCCACCTTTAGCCACCATCCTCTGCGCCTCGTTCCGATACTCGGTGACGAGCCACTCGATTCCCTGATTATGCTCTACCAGAGCCAACGTCTGCTCATACGTCTGCATCGTTTCCCATCAACGATACGGTGTACGGATACACCCGCTCTTGATGTCTTTGTCCGTGTTCGTGATCATATGTGGCACCTGAAAGTCCAAGCACAGCAGGTTCCAGACCACCCTGAAACGGAGCACGAATAGACGCAGTTACCGCACGTGGCGAGTCCAAAATGGACGCCTCTACAGCAGGGGCCTCATCGATTCGAGGGTCGATGAGTTGTGCGGTGACAATCGAGGCATCATATGCTTCTACGACGCCAGACACTGTTGCGGAAGAAGAACCAGGAACGGGAGCACCTGCTCCAACATGGTCAGCCCACAACGACGCAAATACGCCGTTTCCCTGCACAAGATCCTTAAAGGAGCCGGGTTCAACCAATTGACCATCCTTGAGGACAATAATTCTGCTAACGGTGGTAAGTCATTGTTCAAGTAGGTCTCCCTTCAACTTACTGATCAACGCCATCAACGCCGTCAAGTCCGGTCGTTCCAACGTCCCAAACCACGGCCCTGACGAATGCGGATTCTAACAGACCTTCAACGAGGAGAAATTTCGCACCCTTTCCCAATGCACGCGAGATAGCCTTCGTGCGCCCCTCAGGAGGGATGTTAGGGACAGCAGCGACAACAGAGCGGTGAGACGCAAGTGAGAGGGACTGGATGGGAACGCCGTTAAGATGGATGGAACCGGAGTCGACGTCATACAAGCGGAAGAGTGCCTTCGAGATACTTGACCTCCAGGAGTCAGGCGCACTGACAATGGCCGTTACGGACGAAGGCGGAAGAACAAACGGTAGAAACCGGCTCCTGCGAGTCAGTATAGGGATACGTAAGCAACGCGTTGTAAGACGGCGACGACACCGCCACCGATACGGTCGCCGTCACTCACGGCGTGGGAAGCGTGACAGCGGACCGTCTTTTCGTCGAGAGAAGTACTTACTTGATATAAAGTAACAGCTGACCTCCCCCACTTACTACGTGGGAGTCGGGGATACCTTGCCCTCGGCCACACATCTAACACACCCCCTCACTGCTTGCACCAACTCGACCTGGAACCCTGCCAGCGCCCTGACAGGGCAAAATACCAAGTGTTTTCTTATGTGGGACTAGGCTAGCCACTGAGTTACTACTATATGTCATCGCTAAAAAGAAGGAAAGAGAGAGATCATAATTGCAACATAGTAGTACTCTAATATGTACAAACGACACTGCCATGTACATAATGATAGGTTAGATAGCATGGTTATCATCGTCCGGTGTAGGTGATTTGTAGTCCTTAGATGAGAACTCGTCATCACTGCCATTTCCCTTGCCACTAAATAGTTTGATACCGCTATCCCCAAGTGCCGTACCGTTGGAATGCAGAACATGTCTTAGCTCCCCAACCTGTGACTCCGCCCTTTGCAAAGCGGCTTCTGCTGCATCGCACTCATCCATTGCGATGGTGCGCATGACTTCAATTTCTTGAAGACGAAGGCGACAATACTGCACTTGTGCACTGCAAGAGTGACGGCTTGCCCTGGCAAGCTGTAGCATGCGTAGTGATTCGAGGTCCTCAACCTCTCGTGACTTCTTCGTGGCTGAGACCTGCACATAGTTATCAACGATGGTCCACACTACAGCACACCAACTTACCGTTGTGCACACTGTCTTGACCTTCTTAGAAGGATCCCGAGTAGGCTGAGGAACAGTTGTCCCCGATGGTAAAGAGAACTGCATATAAGTGCGTTTTTGTGGTACACTCAGGTTGTCGTTTTGGGGGGAGGAGTTGAGATTTGCATTGGAAGTGGGGGGTGTTGTAACCACCGTCGGAGGACATTCTGGGCTAGATAATACCGTGCCAAATGGCTGGCTGTTTAATGAGCCTTGTGAGGCAGGCCGCATTTGTACTGGCCTCGGGTGTTGGGGATGGTTTGAGATTTGCTTATGCAATTTGAAAGCCTCCCTCTATGGTCAGTGTAGCTCACCTAGTCAGCTAGCGATCACTAAATCAATCGGATGGCAGAGTCAATTAAAGCAATCCGTTGTCATCTACATTTATTTATACTGATGCTACCGTCCTCCCCGCTCACCCGCCCGCCCGAACCAGTGCCCTCGCCATCGATCTCTGCGCAAAATAGGCAATATCATGGGTCACCGCTGTGGTACACCCATACCCATACCATACCTGTACCTGTGCGCCGGTTGCTTCGTCGTCGCGAGGTGCCCGTTTTTATCATTGTCATCACGATGTTATGGCGTGGTGCTGCCAGCAGGCCGTGTCGTTGTGTCGTCACATTGGGGGGTATGCGTCGTTCCATCGTCGCACCGTTCGTCGTCGTCGTCGTCGCCTAGGGTGCGCATGCCACTGGCAGCCTGAGTGCACGGCCGTGTCGTCACGACGTCCGTTGTTATCATCTCATCATGCGAGTCGAATGTGTCGTCTATTGGAGCCGTCAATGTCTTCGTCGCATTGTCGTCTGTGTCGCTGACATCATGTCACCATCGCGTCGTCGATGTCGCGTCGCCATGCGTCGTTGTCCGAGTCATCGAGTTGACAGTTGTCGTCGCGTCCTCGTGATGTAAAGTGGTACTGCGGGAAAGAGGAGTGAGCATTAAGGGAGTGAGAAAAGTGGGAACGCCGGCACATTCGTCGTCGCCGTCCGTCTTTGTCGTCATCATTGCGCTGCCGCCGTCTCCCGTCTCCATCCTCACATCACCCCCACCATGCATTGCATCGTCGTGTCGTCCTGTTGTCGTTTACATGATTGCGGGTGAGGGAGTCCTTGTCATCGAAGTTGTGTGAAGGAATGCCATGTGTGCGGTGTGTGCGTGTCGTCGGCATTGTGCTAGTGCTTGAGGGTGCATGTCAGTGAGGGCGCGTGCGTGCTGTCGTCATTGTTGACGTTGCGGGTGAGGCCAATGAGGGTGCTTGTGTGCCAGTGCATGAGTCGTCGTCGCGTCACGCAGGAACCCGGGTCAGCGCTCATAGACCCGTGCGATAGTAGTGGCACCCATTCTGGTCGCCGGGGGGCATGTGTCGTCGGCCGGCGATCTCTGGGCATTGGTATATGCATGCAGGAAGTCATCATTGGCGTCGAGTCAGGTCGAGTTGTTGTTGTTGGCATCCGATCTGTCGCAGTGTCGTACAGTTTCCTGTCTGCAGTGGAGGGGGCAACTTGAACACTTCAACGGGAAAAGAGAAACGGGAAAAAAAAAGGTGCGGAAGGGATAAACGTACAAGAAATTTTTCAATAAGACCATGTTGCGTCGTTGCGTTGTGGCACGCCGCCGTCAGCTCCGAGTTAATTGTTGCAAGCAAAATTAATTTGAAGATGTCGACAAACTTGAGGCGCTGGCGGAGTCATCGTCGATGCAACGACCCGACGAGTAAAAAAGATCAGTGAGTGCGTTTACAATGTAAAGCTTGGGAAATGTAAATACTAACCCTAAGGTTGGGAAGGAGGGGAAAAACTTGGTTGGCTGATTCGTAGATGGTGGGTGGCAAGGAGGGAGCCGTGTTTGGATTTGACGCCATGAGGAGAAGCAAAAGACAAGACGGCAACGCACGAGACAATCAACACATTGAAACCGACATCCATATGAAGACAGGATGTAAAGTCCGGCAACTCGCGAGAAATCAGATGTACATATTTAGATGGGATTCCACCCAAGCGCCCTAATAAGGCAACGTCGTGACCTGGTCATCCAGAGGCTTCTATTTCATCTGTGTCGGAAGGTGCTGGGTCATGGAGCAAACGGAGCGAGGCAGCATAATTGGGATCTTGAACGGCTGTTCCGTGACGCTATTCCGAGTCAGCAGCGAACAGGCAACAAAAAAACGGGCGCTCACCTAATACGAAACCCTTCTGATATGGCTGCGACCGTGACAAGCACTTCGCAAATTTGTTTGGCAATGCGGGGGACCTCTTTGGCGGAATCCTGGCTGGCGGTATTAGGAGGGCGGACTCGTTGAAGAGGGACATCATACCGTCACGGCCTTGGACGCTTCGCGACCATTTCGATTCGGGCCCGGCGCTCCCGAGGACAATGCATAGGAACGAAGTAGACCAGGAGAAGGAGAACCGATCGAGAAGCTCGACGCCAAGCGCCTCCCCAGTGTTGTCGAATCCATGGACTTGAAGTGCTTCTACGTAGTGTAGCGTTGTCGCTGCCCCCATAAGTACATGCGGAGGAGGACCCGATCTGTCGTTGCCGTCGTGGATCCATGTTCGGTCTCTGTTAAAGAGATAACCATAGTGTGAATTGTAGAGCGTGTCTTCGACAAAGTCACATACGAACATGCGGACAGGTACGTCCGTTCGTCTAGAATAAAGCCCTTCACGCGAGCGTCAGACTCACTAGTACGGGGCCGAAAGAACATGGACGCACGTACATCCACCGATGCCACGCTGGCACTCCTTGTCACTTGATGAGGCTGTCTGGTAAGCAGCTTTTCGTATCTTTCCTAGCGAGGGAACGGGTGATAAGAGAAAGACAGGGAAACAACGAGAGGGTCCGCACGATATTTGTAGTCCGACAAAGTGCACACCACGAGATTCAACTTGGAGAAATAAGTTGTGTACGAGCATGTCGGTGGAGTAGTACAGCCGGGCTTTGGCGTGCCCCAAATCAATTCGCTCACGTAACACAAGTGATTACTTAATAACTATACAGTTCATCACGAGCTGGACCATGCATGGTGAAAATAGGAATCATCGATTTAAAGGAAAGACAATGCTGAGGAAGTAGTCCGCGACGTTGTATCCTTCTTCGGATGTTTTTCTGACTCGCCAGCTTTTGCGACATCCATGTCTCGAATGGTGGTGAAATGTCTTGCGGGCACCAAACCACCTGGCCCAAAATACAAGGTTCGGCCACCTGGGATAAGTAACACACGGTCAGACGAGTGGTAAAGACAGCTGAGAAAACAACATCATCCCGTTTGAGATGCGCAAATGATCGAACACAAATTACCCACCTCGGCACGCTACAAACGACTGTAACAGCCTTGCTGTTGTTTTCCACTGAACCAAAGAGCCCACCGTCACCGTCACCTCACCTCCTTGAGGGCATCACGACGCGCCAAGCATTCACTGAGTCCGAACCACCCGTGGGTTCATGGCATACCAAGATCTCCGAACATCCGACCAGCTCGATTTTTGAGATAATGGTCGATACCGGCGCCTTCTTCTCGTTAGACAACGATTCGGGCAGTCTCAGAGACGCCCCAAAAAGGGATGCCTCTCGTACCCCTCAGACGACAGGTAGGATGTCCGTTTGAGGAACAAACGCCACTCGGGATCGCCGTCCGTTCGTCAATGAAGGGAAAGTGATTGAGCCAGTAAATATCCCAGACTCTGACTTTGCCGGTTCCACCAACGGACCAAGGCGCTAGTATGAGCTCATTGCAAAGGTTCTAGAGGAGATGGGTCAAATCGTTTCCCAAGCAGCGTAAGCACACCATACGTAAACTTGGCAGCTAAGTCCACCCGTCGCACACACGGAGGAAAGTCACACCATAGTGTCGTTGATCCCCGGCACTAGTATGGAAGAGTTAGAGTTAACCTTACCGTTTACAGCAGCAGATGCAGGCTGGCATGCACTTGCGCATTTGTTGCATCCGATTACAATCCTTCCATCGGCGCAGGAACAGTCCGAAGTGGCAGAATATGGTAATGAGAGAGCAATAGGAACCATCAAAAATAGTACCCCCGCAGGCGGGCTGAAAACAATTCGACCCGCCAAACCCAACGGGGCAAAGATAACCAGAGGCTGTCGATAACCATAGTTAGCATAAGGTTGCGCGGTAGCGACGGAAAGAAAAATCAGGCATGAAACTCAAGGAGTGTAGGAAGGTAGAAAAATGCTGGTGGTGGCATCGTTGATGCCTCGTGCGGGCAGGCACCCAATCCGTGAGCAAGAGAACCCGATCTTGAACCCGATCTTCGAATACATTTGTTTGGTTAGTGGGGTGAACGGATCCGCGGAGGAGTCCTGGAGGAGTCCTGGGGAAGTGTGCAGAGCATACGGGTTTATTGATCGAACATCAAGACCTACTCTAGCCCATTATACACCGTCGCTCTTGAACTGATTAAGCAGCTGTGAGTCGTTCGGATTTATGCAGAAGTCCAGAGCGGCCTTGAACTCACCAGCAACGCACAAGGAAGTGTTCTATGCTTCGTCTTCCTCCCGGTCCTGTTCTTCGACATTTAAATCCACCTGATGGTGCTCTGAAGATGTGTCGGTGGCGCTTGTCCCTCCCTTACGAGTTGTCGAATCCGAGCTGTTCGTGTTCGCGATATGGGCCACCATCGTCATTGTGAGAGTAGTTAGCGACGGTAGTGCACTGGGGGCGCTCCGTGCCACCGCTTCCCCGAGTCAGGCCTCGTCATTTGCACCCGGGTGGACTTTGAATGAGAGATGGAATGACGCTATTACGCTAACAGGCCATCAAATTTTGTGGTGGCCGATGAACGAATGGAATGGCGTCTATATCGCATGAGGCGCCGGGATGCGGCGATGACAGTGATCTTAGAAAGATGGGTCAAGTCTCCGAATCCCGACTTCACCACCGCCGCTTCTTCCACCTTCTGGACAAGTAGGAGTCACTAGAGGCCCATGAGGCCAGGGGGTGAGTACGAAGCGCGTGTAAGATTGGTAGAGCGGAGAGGGCGGGCGGGCGAATGACGACGGAGGAGGGAGGGGGCCGAAGATGGCAGTGCGCTAGCCATCAGCTCCGGAGTCCAATATGACCAGCGACTGGATTGAGTCCACCACTCTTTCTTAGCGTTTATAAGAGACGTTCGACTGCATAGAGTGCGATGGAACCCATGAGCCAGACCACACCATCGTAAATGGAACTCACCGGGTCAGTTAGTATAACAGCCTGTATTGTGAAATGATTGGACCCTCCCATTTTCTACAACGTGCTCCCCATTTACACTCCAAACCCGTCGGATGGTCAAAGTACCACATCGAACGCCTGCTCAAAGTCTGCAATGATATAGCCTATGTGTTCGAATCCAACTGGAACCTGACATCCCAAGACTATAGTATGAGCCACCTTCCCAACAGTGGTCCAGAAATCACGCTGGGTCAAATACACACCGGAATCAGATTCGGGGTCACGCCGGCAAACAGTCTCTCTCTCTCGCTCAGCTGCTTGTGTGTCGTTGTCCATGGATGGATCACGAGCGTCTTGGTGTACGTTGGCGAGGTTACTTGCAAGTTGGAGAGCGTCTACCACTTTGCTCGCGATGCCGTGGTCTCCCTTGACACCGAAACACAACATACCATCGTACGTGTTGGAGGCTTGTCCAAGCAGTTGCTTGGCCCGCTCGTGGTACGGTTCGAACCAACTAGATATCTGGGTGAGCTGAAACGCTGGAACAAAACACAGAATGACGTACGTCGCTAGAGTGAGCGCGTTCTCGCTGTGCCTCTAACCGCGTAGACTGAGCGTCTCGAGACCCTGAAGAAGGCCCCGAAGGGATTCAACGCGGGTCTGAAATCACGCAAGAGTTCCAAGTGAAGCTTACAGCAAACGCAAAGATGCTTTGCTTAATATCAGTCCGTGATAACCCTCCGAAGGGGTCGTGAACAAAGGGAATTTGCCACGAGTCCAGCCAAACTTGCCTGCGATAGAGATTAGTCAAGTCAAGGAATATACATGCCAGAATCCATGACTTCCGTGGCTTCTTATCCATTTCGTCGCACTGTGGACTATAGGAACGTCATTGAAACAGGAATATACATATGGTTGATTGACTGACCGCCGATGTATCCACCCATTCCAAAAGTATTGTCTACAATGAACGGGATGCCGTGGTCGTGTGCAATCTGATGCCATGGTAGAGGTTAGTCGCCAATCACGGAGACTCCTCTTCTACAGTTTTCTTGCCTTTGCGAGCTCTGGGATTGGGGCAACGTTGTACCGATACTCTCGACGTAGATCGCCTTCGTCTTGTCGTCGATGGCTGTTTCAAATTCTCGAGGTCATCTCCGTCGACGAACTTGATGCCGATACCATATTTCTTGAACGTTACTGTAGAATGTTGAACCAAACACGTCTCTTGATACACGGATGAATCAAACCTTCGAATTGATTTGATTGTATGGCATCTGCGAACGTCGTCGCCACGAATGAGATCGGATCTTAGCGAAGGCGCAGAGAACTCACCAAGCCATCGAGAGAAAGCGGTGGGCCACGTTGGGCGACTGTTCGAGGTCGTGAAAGGTCCTGCCGGGGGCGTGCTTGAGTGAGGTGACATTATTTATGGTATGTCTAGCGAGAACGGATCAGAAGGGGACGGATCAAAAGCAGACAAAATCGAGTCGGTCCCACCGTAGAGATAAGACTTATATATCAAGAAATAGATGCTGAGAGGATATTCAAGAGAAGGAATGAAGACGTATGTGGACGTGCTGTCTCCCGTATCCGCAATGGTGGAAATAGCGAGGAACTGCGCTGATTGGCCAGACCCCGTCGCCACTGCAGCCGATCCACACTCAAGCGCCGCGATACGATTCCCAAAAACGTCCTGGATAACAAAGATGGACAGACGTGTCACGGAACACTGGTTGGCTGCGGGATGGCGAACGTAAGACGTACGACAGTAGGGTTTCCGATGCGTCAATAGGCGTATCTAACCGTGCTGCGAAACAACAAGAAATCATTAGCCTCGCTCGACCTCGTTACTTTGTGGTAGAGAAATGCTAGGGTCAAGTCAATATTGGCGCAGATGCACTTTAAACGCATGATATCGGCCGCGTGGTGGACGTGATCTTAGCATGGAAAAAGTCGATTGAACTCGGAAGGTGCTCACCGCGGAATAGTTGAAGACGAAGCTGGTCGATGCATAGATGGGGACGGTGCGGGCTTTGGTGGTGCAGCTGCAAGGTCTTGATCGAATTCGAGTGATCTGGTAGGACTGGTAAAGTTCGACGTAAGATTAATCGCTGCCATTGCTTGTTCACAGTTAATTCTGGGGATGGCTCGCCTATTTGGATCGGACTCATCACGATTCACGTAGGGCGTGTTGGGCAAAGGGAAAATATGAACCAAAAGTTACGCGCACGACCGCGTATAATATATATACGAAGTCGAACGACGGATATAGAACTGCACATGATTAACTTGAAGAATCAGGAAGACTTGGATCGAAGCACACACTTGAAACGCATGATATCTGCCGCGTGCTAGTACCGATAGACGCGATCTTAGCATGGAAAAATACAATTGAGCTCGGAAGGTGCTCACCGCGGAATAGTTGAAGACGAATGCATAGATGGGGACTGTGCGGACTTTGGTGGTAGAATCGGGCACTCGGCTCGCATGCAGCTGCAAGGTCTCAAATTCGAGTGATCTAGCAGGACTGGTAAAGTTCGACGTAAGATTAATCGCTGCCATTATTTGTTCACAGTTAATTCTGGGGATGGCTCACCTATTTGGATCGGACTCATCGCGATTCACGTAGGGCGTTTTGGCCAAAGGGCAAAGGGCAAAGATGAACCAAAAGTTACGCGCGTCGCGTATACGAAGTCGAACGACGAATGTAGAACTGCACATGATTAACTTGAAGAACCGGGGAGACTTGAATCGAAGCACGTACTTGAAACGCATGATATCGGCCGCGTGCTAGTACCGGTGGATGCTCTTAGCATGGAAAAAGACACGAATCCATAGATGGGGACTGTGCGGACTTTGGTGGTGGAATCGGGCACTTAGCCCGCATGCAACTGCCAGTGCAAGGTCTCGAATTCGAGTGATCTGGCAGGACTGGCAAAGTTCGACGTAAGATTAATCGTTGCCATTTTTGTTGTTCACAGTTGATGCTGGGGATGGCTCACCTATTTGGATCGGAGTCATCGCGACTCACGTAGGGCTTTTGGCCAAAGGGCAAAGATGAACCAAAAGTTACTACAGTATGGATACGAAGTCGTGTAGAACTGCACGTGATTAACTTGAAGAAGCGAGGAGACTTTGATTCAATATGATCAACTTGAAGTTGGTCGTTGGGACTGCTTGAACACGCAGCTTGGATAGTAGATCATAGTTACTGGGTAATGGTGTTCGTGTATCAACCATCGCATACAAAATACGGAGCGCGGAGCGCGGAACGCAGAAAAAAGCCCCAAAAATAGGTTCATTTACACGTCATAGTTTACGCTCTGAGTTTTTTTCGCCGTCGTAGGTGGGCGGTCATATAATCCAATGTCCGTGAACTGAAAATCCCGTCGGACTGGGCCAGTCCGACAGACCTGTCGAGCAGCTCACATCCCGATAATGCCATATAGTTGGCTTGCACTACAATAATGCATTATAGTCCGTCTGTTGCAATGCTCAAAATGGTATATTGCCAATCTAGTAGTAGAGCAGACGACATTGACATTCTAACACCCCCTCCAGTAGAACGAGTCCGACGACGACGCGAGCCCACCAAAGTTGGAATACGGGGGCAGGAGGCCAGATTGACGATCGCCAAGGAGCGAGCTGATTCAGAGCGGTGCGTTACCGTTACCGTCAATCTGTAGGATGCGGTGATCATCTTGTTCAGTGCGTCGAATGCCACAAACGTGACAAGGGGGCCGCGTACCTGACAACGTCCTTCCGACGTCTCCGAGGTATCCATAGTGTTCATAGAAATAGAGGCGGACCACGATGGGGTTGTCCGCACCATGTCCGCGACATTCCTACCAGAGAGGATGGCAAAGCGAACACATCTGATCAGAAAGGTAGCGATATAGGTAAAGAAAAGATGCGAATGGTGCATGGGCAGGGAGAGGTTTCTAACCTCCGGCAATCAGCTCTTGAACAAGTCTGTTGAGACCGGCGTTGGCAGTCGAGCAAATCATATCCACACCCGGCGTTCCCGTCATCCTTTCCTCTCGATCGATCCAGACTCCGAGGACGAGGACGAGGGCTTTGAACCTTGTCCGTGATGGGCCGAATGGAAGGAGTCCGACGACGACGAGAGCCCACGAAAGTTGGAATATGGGGCCAGATAGACAATCGCCAAAGGGCCAAGAGTCAAGAGCTGATTCAGAGTGGTGCGGTATCGTCAATCTGTAGGATGCACTGATCCTTTTATTCAGTGCGTCCAAAGCCACAAAGGTGACAAGAGGGCCGCGTACCTGACAACGTCCTTCCGACGTCTCCGCGGTATCCATTATGTCCCAGGAATAGAGCGTGATGTTCCTACAAAAATGGTTAGCAAACCGAACGTTCTGAACGTGTCTGATCAGGAAGGTAGGTAGCGACAAGGATGCGAACCGTGCGTGAGCAGGAAACACTACTCGAACGAGAGACAAAGGTTACTTCCGGCAACCAGCCCTTGAACGAGTCTGTTAAGGCCAGCGTTGGCAAGCTAGGAAAGGTATCCACGCCCGCCGTCTGTCATCCTTTCCCCTCGATCCAGACAAACCAGACTCCGAGGACGATGGCTTTGAACCTTGTCTTGATGGGCGAATAGAACGAGTCCGACGACGACGCGAGCCCACCAAAGTCGGAATATGGGGGCAGGAGGCCAGATAGACGATCGCGAAAGAGTCAAGAGTCACAAGCTAATTTAGAGAAGTACGTTATCGTCAATCTGTTGGATGCGGTGATCCTCTTGTTCAGTGCGTCGAATGCCACAAACGTGACAAGGGGACCGCGTACCTGACAATGTCCTTCCGACGTCTCCGAGGTATCCATTGTGTTCATAGAAATAGAGGTGGACCACAACGGGGTTGTCCATACCATGTCCGTGAAGTTCCTACCAAAGAGGATGGCAAAGCGAACACGCGTCTGAACAGAATGGTAGCGACAAAGGTAAAGAAAGGATGCGAACCTTGCGTATGCAGCTACGCTACTCGAACGAGGAGAGTCAAATGTTTCCAACCTCCGGCAACCAGTCCTTGAACGGATCTGTTGAGACCAACGTTGGCAAGCGAGGAACCGTATCCACACCCGGCGTCTTCCCGTCATCCTTTCCTCTCGATCCAGACGATCCAGACTCGGAGGACGAGGGCTTTGAACCTTGTCCGTGATGATTCTTGATATTGCTCGATGGAGACGAGGACGTGCGAGAAGGAACGGGAGCTTATCGCCAGCAGCGGCTGGACGGCGATGGAGGACATTAGGAAGTCGATGGACGTATAGGGATGTGGGGTGGAAGGTATCGCCTCGAGGGATGGCTTGAGACTGTCGAGATAAGATATGACTTCGTCAGGCTGAGAATGGCCACGCAGGAGGCTAAGGAAGGCTGCGTGGCATCGTAGTGGGAATTCGCTATGCGCAAGTCGGTTGGGATTGAGTGGAAGATTGATCGAACAAGAAGATATTCTAGAATTTCCACACACATTCAAAGTTTGGGCCCGCGGGTTGACCGGTAATCGTGTCGTCTTGCGTGGGCTCGCGAAGGGTTTCGAGAATTCAATCAGTCGCACCTCCCGTTCGATTGCTCGGCGCGTAAAATTTGGTTTTGGATGTAAAGATCCGGAACCCTGTCGGACGTCATCAACACTACCTAGGGACCATGAGCAAAGGCACCCACCATTCTTTCCACATCCATTGGACAAAATTGCTTGTATGAATAGTGAACCACTCAACGAAACGACGAAAAATTTCTGGGTCGAGTCCGTCACCAAGCGCGTTACACAAATGAACTTGCCAACCGCCGGTCCAATGGTAGAAGGCGAGTGTTTACACAGTGCAGTGATCAAGGAAATGTAATACTCGGGAAGGAAAACAGTGAGCCGAGGACGGTCTAGTAAAATGGCATGACGTGACCGCCCCGTTGCAACCCGAAACAGGGCTCACCTCGATCACAATGTTCTCAAAGCTTCCAGTTGTTGGCATTCAGATCTTCTTTTGTAGGAGGCCGTGCTTTAACCAGCCGAAATTATATCGTGTTGTAAGGAAGATGATTTCTATAGGCACCGTCACGACCAAGCGTGACCATGACGAGTCGCGACGAAGGGCCAGAATCACTAGAAGGAGATGGATATGATGAGTAGCGTGTAGAGAAGTCGAGAGACGCGGGGTAATATAGAAGATTTGGGCATGAACGCACCATTGGGCCCGGGGTATTCGAGCAACAGTCTCGCGCACTCCTTTCGGTTGATTTCAAATATGTCAATCACGTCGCGAATGTTGGAGCGGATGTGGAACCCAGAATGTTCGACAACTCTGGACTGACCTATAATAAATGTTAATACGGAAAATGGCCTCCTGGTGGCGCATACAACGCAAAGTGTTATCAAAGAGGTGGAAGATATACTCGGGTCATTCTTCTTTTTTCACTGGGGCGTCTGTTACGAGACCGTCTACCTCAATGACCTCGAATGGCACCAAGATGAACGACAGTTCGAAAGGTGAAGAGATGGTAGGGTCTAGGTCCGGGTTGTCGAGATATAGCTTTGGCACGCTGCTCCAAGAGTCCAAGAATCCAGACGATTCGGGCACCTTGAGCACTGAGAGGCCGCCGCTCTCAAGAAGCTGAAAATCACGTTAAGTGAGCAGAAAACAAGTTGAGTGACATGATAAGCTTTACAGGAACCTTGGCAGTGACGACGGAGTCATTGAAAGTCTGAATAGCTTTCATGATTTCAGCCGTCTTTAACGACAAGCTTTTGGCGATGACGGGTCCAGCCTGAAAAAAAAACAGTCTGTGGATGAGCAAGTGGAAGAGAAAAAGAGACTTACGGTCAATAATCCCTGTAGCACACATGGTTGTTTTTCCTCGTCCATACGACACAACGAACTCGTCGAGGACAGCTGCAAAGACCA
>JBBPOT010000083.1:0-22352 GCA_038091595.1 Leccinum subatratum | reverse complement strand
GCCTCACACCGTAATAATCTGACTGTTGTCACAGCCCCGTCATTCATCAGTTCTATCTGAAATTCTAAATCATTTGTTCAGTTCGTACTACCCACGAATCCGAACCCCAGATCGTTGCCATCCAATACTACAAATATTAAAGGTCAACATAATGCCAGCAAGTCCTTGCTTTAGTCTCTGTCGATTCTCATTGTTCGGGATGCGCTTCACAATCTTCACGTTAGTCGTTGCGATGGTTGTCTTGACAATCGCAATGGCTAAGCTGGACCGGAAAACAGACGGGACAATCATACCACTCACCTGTAAATACCCGTCGCTGTCGAAGGCTGATGACACGGTCAATTTAAACGCACTCTACTCACACCTCGAATCAGTCGACACGTACGTCATATGAACTGACGTTACATGCGCTAATGGGTTACTTTTTTTTTTTTTTTTTTTTTAATTCAATTTTTGTCCCGTGTGGAGTATGCGTACTCTATGAGGACAGTCTAGCTAAGCGCGGGGCCCGTGCCCCCTACTACTCCGTCTGCGCGAATGCCCCGAGGTGGGCATGACCCCCTCGGTCCGCCGTTCCCGCCGGCCGTTTTAGACGCCACAGACTTGCGCCGTAGTGCTCTCTTGATGCTATTCGTAAATAGGTAGCGGTACGTGATCGGCGATGTGGATTAACAGGTACTGAGGCCCGAAGGCCTGTCGTACGTGTGGGAATGATGATGGAGTGAAAGCGCAAAGCGAGTATGGTTTGGGTTTGAGGTATGGATGAGCGAGTGAGTTGCCGACCTTGCTGAATCGCGAACTTTGGGCGATCCGGTTGTCAGTCCGGGGCTCGCGCGAGCAAGGTGAATCTTCTTCGTCCGACTTCCTACCCTAGCCTACTCCTCTGCCGCCCCACCATCCAGACCAGCTGATCCCTCGTAGACAAAATATAGAGGGCTGTTGCCGTGCGATCTGTTTACAATGCGTATGTGGTCCGTGACCTGGTAGATACTGATTACTCTTTCCGTTTGAGTTTTTTGGTTACATCACCGTAGGTTGGTTTTAGTCGCCCCGTGTTTTCCACAAAGGTCAGCATTGCGCCGACCGCTTCCTCGTCTGCGAGTAGTATAGGGATTTCGTCCGCCTCTCTTCCGAGAGTATTTCTGAGAACCTGCCTTTCCCGCGCGTATTGTGGGCAGTCCAAGAGAAAGTGTTTGACGTTCTCCGTCTCGGTGGGGCAGTGTGGACAGAAGGCGGTGTCCGCCCTCTTGATACGATTGAGGTGCGCGTTTAGCGCTATGTGACCTGTACGCAGGCCAGTTAGTAGGGATGCCTGATTCTTGGGTAACGGAGCGATGAGTTTTAGAAAGGCGTTGGAGGGCTTATCCATATCGAAGCGACTCATGCGCCGGAATCGTTTTGATTTGCTCCAATCCGTCGTCCATCTTTTCTTGGAGGTCTCTCTATGTGCCTGTTTTAGGGCGGTGATGCTGTCAGGCAACCGGTTAGCGCGCAGGTACTTTGGTAGGGAGTGGGATGCCGAGTCGTTATCCTGTGTAGCTGCGGCCTCTTTCGCTTCCTCATCCGCCTTCTCGTTGCCTTCGACACCTTTGTGCCCTGGGATCCAGCGTATTGTAATTTGGTCTTTCGATAGGTCGTGTTTCCGTTTCACGGCGCGGATTAATCTGTGAAAGTAGTGGAGAATATAGTGGCCCGGTTTCGTTGTGGGTCGCTCACCCGATTTGATTGCCGCCTGGTTGTCGACCAGGATGGTTACTTCATTGTTGATCCTGGGTAGGGATAGTATGATTTTTGCTGCTAGCGTGAGTCCTACGGCCTCTGCTTCATATATCGTGTGTTCCTCCGGTTTACCCAGGTGATACCTGAGCGTTTTCGGGGCAGCGTCTGATGACAGATAGGCTGCTGCCGCCCCAACACCTACTTCGGTTCTGGAGCCATCACTGTATACTACCGTTTGTCCGCTGCGCAGAATAGTTTCGAGTTCCGTAATAGCTTGTTCCGCATTCGGAGCTATGTGCGTTTTGTAGGGGGCGGCTATGTGTTCAGGTAGTTGGCTACGCGTAAGCGGCTCAATGGCTGCGGGGTCGACATTGAAAGCTTTCATGAGGTAGTGGATGGAGGACCGATGACGTTTGACGAAGTTGGTGGCGGCCTGATTCACGTAGAAGTGGAGCGGGTGAGTGGTCGGTACTGCCGCTAGCCGCAGGGCCGCTTGATGGCATAGGTTTTGGATGCGGTGCGACATCGGCCAAGTATTACTAAGGATCTCGAGCGAGTCAGTAGGCGAAGTGCGCATAGCTCCGGTGATACTTAGCATGGCGGTTCTTTGTATGCTGCTGAGCTTACGAATGGCGCCTTTGGAGCCGGGCGTCAGGCGTTCGCTCTCTGTTGCGTAGATGGGGCGGATCCAGACGTCTACTGCGTACAGTGTTTTGGGTATGGCAACGGCTAAATATAGGCGTTTCATCAGCGAAACGGGAACACCAAATGAGGTGGACGATAATCGTTTCAATTGTAGAACATAGGCCGTTTCTTTCGCCACATCAGTAAATTTACAAGGTTCTAAATTCAGCTATATGATAACTTAAATGTGCTTTTCTTTCTTATGAGACTGAGCAGTTGTAGAGTAGCAACTAAAGACAAAATAGTCAAAAAGATACATCTGTCGGCTATTGGTTGCTCAACTCTGAGAGCTTTTCATGCTATTCAGTCTTATTATTACTATTGTCTCATTGTCATGTATCACAAGCAAATAAAGTTAATTACTAAGCATAACGATACGATACAGGTATCATTACAAACGTGTATTACATAATCGTCGTCGTCGTCGCGTCGTGGTACGCAGGTTGCGGCACTCGTCGCGTCCTGGTGCCATGTCGCGTCATCGTTGTCACGACGCGGGGAAAGCCGGGTGAGGGGGAGAGTGTGTGTGTGGCGGGAATGCACGGTCGTCGTGACGTCGTCACCGTCCGTCTCCTCGTCCTCATGTACCCTCATCGCCTCGCCTTCCTGGCGTTGCGTCGCCGGTCGGTGTTCCCTCGTCGAATGCATTGTAGGGTATGCAGGTGGGGCAGTCTCGTCGTCGAGAGAGAAGGAGGGGACGCGGATAGGGCCGTCTCATTGTCGTCGCCGTGTCGGGAGAGGGAGGGAGCATCGTCATCATTGGAGTGGCGTCGTGGCACATCGTTGCTGTCGAGGGAGAAGGAGACTTCACGGATGGGGCCGTCTCATTGCCGTGTTGTGTCGTACGTCGTGTGTACAGGGAGAGGGTTCGGCCAACAGCCGTGTCGGGAGAGGGAGGGAGCGCCGTCGTCGTTGGCGTGGCGTCGTGACACATCGATACCGTCGAGGGAAAAGGAGGCGTCGCGGATGGGGCCGTCTCATTGCCGTCGCCCGTGCGGATGAAAAAACTTGTTCGCGACATCGACCACATAGGCTAGACGAGAACGGATCAGTTAGAGCAGAGAATCCAATACATTCAAACCGTCTTACCTCTTGTGCCAGAGCTCACCGGACTGCTCAAAGTGTCTTGCCAAGGGCGGAAACATAGCCCTTGTGATGTAGGGTGAGCTGGGGGAAAGAACCGGGAATGAGTACTAAGTGGCGGCGGGAACACAAACCGTCGTCACGTTCGTCGTCGACTCATCCTCGTTTCCTTACCCTCGTCAGACGACGTTGTCGTCAAGTCGCGGGTTGGCGGCATGTGTTGTCGTCAGGTCTTCGCGATGTGGGGGTGCGCTGGGGGAGAGATGGGTGAACGAGTACTACGTCGTGTTCCGGAAATGTCACTGCATCATGTCCGGAGACGCCACCCCTTCGATCGATTGTGATGGGTAGAGGTACGAAGCCAAGGAGGGGGGAGGTGATGGTATGGATGGAGGATGTGATGAGCTCTGCGAGCGAGACGATGGATTTCGGGGCGACCTGTGTGACGGTAGCACTGCGAAACTCGTCAGTATCAAGAGAGTCTAGGGAACAGTGAACCCGTGCCCCGCGATCAAAGTAATACAGATACCGATCGAACGTACCACAATATCTGAACAGTAACAATCTCCTCCTTAGCGGAATGCGCGATCCACAACGACTTCTCCAAGTATTCCAGCACCCGTTTGCTGTTCTGATGTGGGTACTGCCGACGATCGTTAATCACGATCGACAGTGCGAACCCGCGAATCGAAACTTACCGCCTTGGCACCTCCCCATCCTCCTTCTCCTTGCCTGCTTCCTTGCCTTGCCTTGCCTTGCCTTCCCCCTCCACCTAGCCTCCTGTCACCACAAACGGTTCGCAACACGCACCGCGGTCGCCTGACGAGGCTTCCTCAACAACTTGGCACCTTGCAACGCAGCCTTGGTGGTGTGCGCGATCGAACGCCGCGTGTAAGACTTGTTGTGTTACGAGCGACATACCGTGGCATGGCGAGCAACGTGAGGACGGATTGGTACGAGTTGATAGGCGTGACGAGCAGCGCAGCAAGATTCGCTGCCGTTTGTGGGGCTTGTAGATCCGAGCTGCATCAGGTTGGCGCACGAGTTAGATACATAGATGCAGAAATAAAACGAACCTTTCGGAATACTCTTTGATTTTGCTGTGTGGCGAATGCCAACTTCTGATCTACGTATTCGAGTCTGTCTGAGTAACAGCTGAGAGAGAGAGATCCGTGAGCGAGACCAAGAGCACTGTGATGTCTTGTATCGACAAGCCTGGTCCAGCCTGTGACTACACCGTCAGGACGTCTCTCCATGTTGTACGCACCAAGTTGATGCGTTCGGCGACTTGTCTTCAAGACTTCAAAGAGTTGGACGTCCTCTGGTATGCCACGGAACCTTCTCACAGCCTCGCGCGCGGCATTGGCCGCCGGTCTGTCGACGAACGTAATGACGATCAGTTTGATGTCGACTTTCGGGTGTGACTGACCGGTGGCGGATAAAAACGGTCGGAGCGAGTGCAGGTGGAAATCGTCTGTGAACACCTACAGAAGTCGTCAATCAATTGCGCGATAGTATATACGCAATAGAGCAAACACCCACCTAAATAATGACCTCCATGAGGTACTCCTGTGCGATGACGTCCTTGCATTTGACGTCCTGCTCCAGTATAGCTGGGAGCCTCTTCTGGTACGTCTCCACATCGACGCCGTCAAGCTGGGAGAGGTTAGCGCCGACTAGGATGCGAAGCGAGCGACGTTCCATCGCGCGAGTGACCTTGATGCTGAGGACCGACCCAGAGCTTGTTTATCTCCATGAAATTGGTGAGTACGAATGCGATTGAGTCTTGGAAGGATACTTTGGGACTGATCTAGGTCAGCAAACGGACCACGCGACGCGGCGTGAACTCACCCGGATTCGGTCCCAACAGGCACTTCAGAGTAAATACGAACCTGAGGGTGCTAAGCGGGACTGACCGAAGTGTAAACGCCAAGTTTCAATCAGGGAGATGACGGGTTCGAGCGTTGGAACCCGGCAGGCCGGCTGAAACTTTGCTCCATAAAGTATGCGCGGCGCTGGGCAACGGCTGCGTCGAGTTTGTCCAGCATGCTGACGGTCGTCTCCCAGTCAACACAAGCATCGGTGATACTGACACCGTGCTTGAGACCGTTAGGACCCTCGGCAGGAACGTCTTGGCGACCAGCGTTGATATTCGACTCCATCATGACGCAAGTTATGTTACTGTCGCCTGCAACAAGCTGTGAACATATGTCGTCGACAAGTTTAGACTGGTTGTTGTGGTTCTTTTGCGAGTTCCCATCTGGCAAGACCGTGAGTTCGGGAAGCATCGCAGAGAACGAGAGACATACGACTGCAGTCGATCATGATGCTGGGGTGCCTCTTGGCGCGGGACTTGCCGATGGTATTAATGGCGGCTCTAACATGCTCGGACGCGAAGTTGGGGCCTTTGGTGCCGCCACGGAGGAACGGAGGATGACATGGACATCCTGGTTTCCACGGGTCTTGACGATAGAAGCAAAATCGTGTTCGGTCACACCCATGAAAGCGTGGGGATTGGAAGCCGAGCGCATGGCATCGATAGCGACAGAGACACTGAAGCGAGAGATGTGCGATAAGAATGTGAAAAGTCTGATACCAATTGGATCTTACCTTCCATCGGTGCCGTTCTTGAAGCCGATTGGGAAGGAGACACCGGAAGCAAGTTCACGGTGGAGTTGAGACTCGGTTGTGCGAGCGCCGATGGCACCCCAGGACATGACTGTAAAGGCAGAGATGAGATGAAGATCGAACTCAACGAGGACACAAGACTACATACGATCAGCGATGTACTGGGGGGAGATGGTATCGAGAACTTCTGAACCAACGGGCACGCCGAGTTCGGTCAGGTCGCAAAGGAGCTGTCTAGCAACTCGTAGCCCTTTGTTTATTTGGAAGGATCCGTCAAGGTCCTAGAGGGATGCGCAACGTTGAGAGAGGAATGTGACCCGCGAGGCAGAGGGATATACCGGGTCATTGATCAGGCCTTTCCAGCCGACGGTCGTTCTTGGTTTCTGAAAAGGGGGTTAGTCCGAGAAAAAATGGGCACAGGAAGTAACGCACTTCACTAGAAAAAGAGATGTTAAGCTCATGGACAGGCCGACGAGATGACATACATATGTGACTCACAAGTAAGCACGCATGATGATCTGCAGGTTTTCCCAGGTGGGAATTTTAGCTCTGAGGAGCTTGGCATATTCGATAGCCTGCTCTGGGGAGTGTATGGAGCAGGGGCCGACAATGACGAGCACGCGGTCGTCTTGGCCGGCAAGGACGCGTGCCGAGTTGTATCGGGCAGCGACGATGGTGTTTTGGGAGTCACCCGAGGGGGTGATCTCGTGCAATCGTGAGTGCCAGTTTCCGCTGATTGCCACCAGACAGCTGACTCGCTAATCGGTTCGCATACATGTTCAACGAAGTCGCCACCATGAGTGAGTCCACACTGGTGTTCAGTTCGCTTCCCCGTCTAAGCCCCTTTAGGCGACCGTAGACGTCCGTGACCGAGATTTGTCTTCAGCGAGACAGGAGATCCCTCAGCGACCAGCTTTCCAGGAGCAGCCAAGATCACAATATGATCAGCAAGGTCAGCTTCGTCGAGAAAGTGCGTCGTGAATACAATACCCCTGTCGTGCTTCATTGATGTCAGCGTCCTCCAGAGCGCGCGACGTGACAGAGGATCGACGCCCGAAGTGCACTTGTCAACGAGCACGATCTTGGAGCCACCATTTAGTCCGATGGCGAGCTGGAGCTTCCTCTTCTGTCCGCCCGAAAGCGTATTGGCATTCGAGTATATCTTCTTTCCAAGGTCACAATCGCGCAGCAGCTGCTCATAGTCTTCGTCTTCGTACGCAGCTTGCGAAGAGTACTTGATAGCACGCCACACACGTAGAGTCTGGTAACATGTGAGGTCGGGGAAAAGAACATTCTTCTGAGGGACTATTCCAAGCGTGCCACGTGGAGGACGCTTGACACCACCTTCGAAGGTGATCGAACCCGAGCTTCGCCCTATGAGGTTTGCAGATAGAAAGTGACGTGGACTTTCCAGCCACTGGAATTGTTATTAGAGCAAGCGGCCGACTCTTTACCAATATGGACTCACCCGTTAGAACCCAGTAAGACGAATATACCAGACTTGGGAATGACCATTGAAAGATCGGACACCGCAGTGACGGGTCCCTTCTCACGACTGAACATGGAGGGAGCAAAGGTCTTGCGAAGGTTCTTGACGGAGATCGCCATCCCGCTCGGGTGCGGAGGAAGTGCCTCCTGCTTCCTCCTGCGGAAACACAACCAACCACCACTCGAAGGCTCCCTTGCATCGTAAGAGACGTCTGTTGCTCGTTGGTCTGTTGCGAGTATGGCCACTCCAACGGAGTTGGAATCGACTGTCCTGTTCTGAGAGAGATAAATGCCTAGAACGATTGAGTCAACACTGAGAAGCCTATGACGTGCACCCCGAGCTACCTCACCTATAGCTAATTGGAATGGCAAAATACGAGTCTCGAAATCACTCGTGTGACTGTAGACGTTGACGTATACGAGACCACCATCGGCACTTATTGTATAATTGATGGGAGACGGATCGGTGGATGAAATAGGCAGGTGATTAAATGCAATGCCGGCGTAACACTCGGAGACCAAATCAAAGTTCTCCGGACATTGGGAAGGAATGTCAGCGGGGCTGGCGACCTGTTTGACGGCGCTCAGTTAGTATTCGTTGAAACCGCTGGTTATATGCGCCATTATGGCGCTCGCCGACGGATTCCCAGTGCCATTCGTTCCATCGGCCCATACGAGAGACAGAGACCCGTCAGATTGCGTAGTGAAGTTTTGGATGGGGACGGGGGTACCCAGGCCATACTGCAACGGAGTCAAAAAACAATCCGTTGAAGGGGACCGCACACACATTATTGGACTTGAGAAGAAATGTCTGAGCGACCGAAAGGAAGACTGCGAGGGAAATGAGCAAAGTCTGGGACAGATGGGGAACGGACGTACTTCCGTAATCGATTGGGAGCAGGAGGCAGCGTACAGAGTTCAGCTGCGTAAACTGTTAGGGATGTTGCGACGGCCACTCGGACATACTCACGAGTATGTGTTTGGACAGAACGATCCAGTTCTTCCAGAAAAGCGCCGCAAACTGCCTGAGGAACAAACCAAGCCTGTCGAGGCTTGGACGATTGTCTCAGTAAGGCAGCCTGGACGAGGGGGTCATACTGAGGAAGAAGGGGTGAGTGGGGATCTGAAAGGGAGTCAGGGAGTCATACGCCAATGACGCGACGGTCTTGCATGTATTCCTGGAGCTGCTTGTCGTCTGCAGGGAATGGGGTAGCTGCGTAGGAGGAATATGACACGAGAGTTGTGTGAGTTGGGTATTGGAAGACAAGGCTGATTGAGCGGAATGCTGTTGCGAAGGCCTACCGGGTAGTATTAAGTTATTGGGCACACAAGCATGCGATTTTTCCACATCGTGAAGAGGAAGTGAAGGGAATATGTTCGTATTTGAGGCGGTGGTAAGGCTCGGGTGCGAGAGAAACGCTGCTGATGTTGGGGGTACGATGAGAGGGAAGAGGGGACGTTGGGCGATCCGTCGTCGGAATAAGGACCTTGAAGATCGCGAGGTTTTACATATTGTGCGTGAAGAGGGGTGAGAGGACGGTCGTCATTTGAGAGATCTTTGGTAGAACGAAATATTTGTGAGGGTAGAAAGATGGGGACGTAAGAACACGTACGATATATGTCAGACGGACGGTGGCGATCGAAGCGTTCTCTAGAGGGTGGAGATGGCAGTGTTCGAGGTCGAGGGACGGAGTTGCCTGAACTTGTCCTTGTCATTCTTGGTGAGCTCGACGTTGATGCCGGCAGCGAGCAGATGGGCCTTGCGAGCATCACGTCCTGCGGGCATGCGTTGAAGTTCCTTGAGGAGCTGGCTCTAACCACTGCACTACTTCTCGATGAGCGTCCGGGGCCGGGTGTTCTGAGTAGAGAAGAGGTTTCGTTCAGAGAGTGGTCAAGTGCTGCGAGATGACGATTTGGGGCATTTGCATGCTGAGAGGCGTTTGCGAGAAAGCTGTCGAGAGGGGTGAAGGAAGCTCGCCAAGCATGTGAACACGTATGGGCAGAGACGTCTTCCTATAGATGAGTCACGACGCACCTGGATGTCGAACTTGGCCTCGTGCTCGCGGTAGTAAGATGGGAATGGGGGATACTCTAGTCCAGGGGACTGCAAAGGTTGACTCGCGACGAGGGGACGCTGCGAACGAGCAGAATAATCGTGAGGATACGAGAGCGAGGGGCAATCCATCAGAACAGGGCAACGAACTAAAGCCGAGAGGAGGAAGAGTACTGACGGCAGGGGGAATGATCAAAACGAGGTAACGGGGACGATGCTTCCGGTGTACTGGAGTAGTTTCGTAGAGATGTGGGATGATGGCCTCATATTGAGATCCGTCATATATCTAAGCCGCTGGTAACGAGAGGAGAGATGAAGTGCAATAGTGTTCAACGATGTTGATCGCTCCGGGTGCCCTGATGGGCAAAGGTCGAGGGTTTGTCTAGAGAGGATGATGGCCTCATTGAGATCCATCATATCTCCAAGCCGCTGGTAACGAGAGGTGAGATAGCTTGCGACATTGTTCAGCGACGTTGATCGATCCGGGTGCCCTGACGGGTAAAGGTGGAGGGCTTCTCACCGTTTATGGTCAAGTCGTTCCCCGTCTCCATTGACGTCCAACATATCTCCAAGCCGCTGGTAACGAGAGGTGAGATAGCTCGCAACAGTGTTCGACGATGTTGAGTGTCCTGATGTGCAAAGGTCGAGGGCTTGTCTGGCGACGATGATGGCCTCATTGAGGTCCATCATATCTCCAAGCCGCTGGTAACGAGAGGTAAGATAACTTGCAACATTGTTCGACAACGTTGATCGATCCGGGTGTCCTGACGGGTCAAATTGGAGGGCTTGTCTTCCGAGGATGGTGGCTTCGTTGAGGTTCGTCATATCTCCATGCCGCTGGTAATGAGAGGAGAGATAGCTGGCAACATTGTTCAACGATGTTGATCGATCCGGGTGGCCTGACGGGCGAAGATCGCGGGCTTGTCTGCCGAGCATGATGGCCTCATCGAGGTCCGCCATGTTTCCAAGCCGGTTGTAACGATCGGAGAGATAGTGTGCAATATCATTCAACGATGTTGTTCGATTTGGGTGCCCTTCTGGGCAAAGCTCCAGCGCCTCTCTGCAATAGATCATTGATTCCTCGATGTCCACTATCACTCCCAGATGGCTGTAACGATGCCAGAGACGAGCGGCAAGCTGATCTCTTGTGGTGACCAGGTGGACAACTGTCCAGTGCTTGACGATCAAGGATGCCCATCTTCAAAAATGCCTCGACGACTTCCACCTCGTCATACCGTCCTGGATTCTCCGACGTGTTCTTCGAATGAATATACTTGACCGTGTTCCGGAAATGTCGCTGGATCATGTCTGGGGACGCTACCCCTTCGATTCGTTGTGACGGGTGCAGGTACGAAGCCGAAGACGAGGTAGAAGTGATGGTACCGATGGAGGATGTCATCAGCTCTACGAGCGATGTTCGCATGCGGGAAGGAACGACGGTGTCAAAAAATCGTCAGCATCAGGAAACACAACAAAGGAGAAAAGAGACATACAACAAGTGCCCCGCGATCAAAGTAATACAGATACTGATCGAGCGTGTCACAGTAGATCTGAACCATGACGATCTCCTCCATCGCCGAATGCGCGATCCGCGACGACTTTTGCAAACATTCCAGCACCCGTTTGCTGTCCTGGTGTGGGTACTGCCGACAAACCGTCAGTCACGATTGACGGTGCGAACGCGCGGACTGAAACTCACCGCCTTGGCATCCTCCCCATCCTCCTTCTACATTCCCGCTCCCTTCCCATTGGCGGAGCTCTAGGCAGAGTATGATGCGTTGAGAGTGCAGCGTGGATGTCTGTGTGAGAGGAAGAAATGGGCACTCTGGCTCGTATGCCAGTGGTAAGGGGGAAGGTTGACGAGGAGGGGCCGTTGATGCAATGTCAACTTCTTCGACGTTGTCTGTCAGGTCTTGATTGGTCGACCGGGGGGGCAGTGGAAGAGGACGGGATGGGGTGCGGGTCGTTTCGTTCGATGCCGTTGTCTATGTCAGAGACGTCTTTCTCTCTTTCCTTTCCCTTGTAGGATGTAGCGGGGGAATCAGTGTCAATGTGACTGTCGGACACGCGATGTGTAATGACGCCAAATTCATCGACGTCATGATCGGCGTGGTGCTCGTCACGCTCCGGCCAGGGATCCATACGTTCAGGGACAGCTCCCTCGGTGTTGGCCGGGACATTGTGTCTGCGCGAGAGCCTCCAGAGGCGCTTCTTCGCTGAGCTTCTGTTCGGGTTGAGGCGGTAAGGTAAGGGAATTGAGAGGACGCGATCTCAGGGACGGCTTGGGGAGAGACGAAAGAATACGGCGAGGGAGGGATGGGCGAAAAACTGGAATGGCATTCTGAGGTTCCGGGTCGGGTGCGGACACTACCGTTGGCGTTGGAGCTGGAGCTGGACGACGAGAGAGAGACTGGCCCATGGTGACGTTCGAGGGACAGAAGAACAACAAGGCGGGCGTCGTAAAGCAAAGCAGCGGGGCAGAGTGAGTCCGAGGACGCCGCGATGGTGTTCGGCGCTGTGGTTGACGACGACAAGGAAAGAGGACGACGACGGTGTTGTCGATTATGACTCCGACTCGATGGCACCCGCGTCGGGGAATTCGTCCCCTGATCCAGGTTCGGCGTAGTTGACCATGCCTCCGCGACGTGTGGATGTACATGCAGTCGTGGAAGAAACATTGAGGATAGGCTGCACTAGGAGAGATGTCCCTGTACGGAGACGGGAAGGGTAGGTGGAATGCAGCGCTTGCGTGGTCACGGGGAGGGGGGGCGGGGGCGGATTTGGCGGCGGGGCGGGCGCTACAGGCACCGATGCTGGGGGCGGCGGTTGGTACACCGCGGGGACGTAGGCTGGCGGGGCCAGTGCCACGGTTGTCACACGGTCACAGGTCAATGGGTCACGATCAAATTCAACGTACGAGGTACAAAATGCGGATACAATGTAACGAAATAGAGTAATCTACCAATGTGTCAATGCAAATGCGTGATGATCAGCATAACAATTAATGTAGAATCCACGGTAAAGATCTAATGAATTGTGGGGGTTGACCCGGTCATGAACAAATTCTGCACGAAAGATAGGTAGTAAGTGAGCACACCGAATGATGCTGTCAACAGGTATGACGGCGAGGTATCGGCTTCCATCCTCCAGGAGCGATGGAGAGACCATCCACATACCGGTTAATTCATCAGGTTCATCGGCAAGGCGGTCATACCATTGTATGAGCGCACACTCGTGTGTTTGTCCATTTAAGTAAACAATTGAGAAAAATGCATAAACGCGAGCTATGTCCATGCTCAGCATACCATCAGTAGTGTCATCCGTGTTAACGAACACACAATCATATCGAGCGGGGCCATGATACCAGGATGGTGTTGCGCGTATGGGTTCCCGACGCATACCCCCGATACCGCTAGGGTCACTTGGCGCCCTGAATGTTGCAAAGGCCGAGTGAAAAACCTTGACGGGACCGTGATATGAAAGGGAGGGATGCTGGCCAGGCACATGATTCAGTTGTTGAGACAAAAACTGGCCGACGAGAGACGGCAAATCAGGAATAGCTAATTCAATCGCAAGCGCTTCCATCGTTTTGGCCCTTTTCCGTGCTTGTGAAAAGATTCAATTTAGCATGGTTAATAAACGGTAAATCAACACGTACCTGGGGTCCGTGCCAGCGTGACATCTGACTGGGAGAGACGGGGACAATCGTCCACGACACCAGCGTTCTCGTCTTCATCCTCATTCAAATCTTCGTCTGGATTGCGAGTCGAGTTGTGGACGTCAGGGAGCATAGGAAGTGCTGCGTCAGAGGGAGTAAGCATTCCACGAGCTTCGAAATCTACTCGTGCGGCCGCAAGCTGTGCCAGCCGCTGGTTAATCTGCAGCATTTGGCCCAGTGCGTGGTGTTTGCTGGAGCGACGCCAAGGTTTCTTGACAGCGGTTATGTGCATTGATTCTGTTATTGATGTACATAGCCCGTTTGGTGCGCCGAAGAGACGGATAAGTGATTCGTAATGAACGAGAGAATGTTGACGTGGAAGGGAGAAGCCCTCAGTACGGACACCAGTTTGACGGAATATTTCACGATATTGATGGAAACGAGAGAGCACGATTTGGAGTTCTTTGAGTGTTTCTTCTGTGATTACGTTCCGTCGAACAATATAACAAAAGTCGATAAATGCGGATATTGCTCGAATGATGTCATCATCGACATGCCCCTCGATAGCGTGCAGGTAGACCTGATCTGAGTGTGAAAGAGAATGATTTGTTCAAATAGATCAAACATACCTTCATCAAAGCTTTCGAATCGTTCCCAGACCATTGGCTAAACCCGCGACCATCGGGAAATCTCCGGAGTCCTGGAAACGGGGGTGTGACGGAGATCCTGAGCATTCATTTAGCAGATATGCTATGGACACTACAAATCAAACCGAGAAACTCACCGGCGATCTATGTCGGCCATGCGGTCTTTTGCGCCTCGCTTCCCATATGTAATCTCGAGGTATTTTCCGACCCACTCGACCAGATGGTCCTTGAACGTACCCTTCAACAACTGGTGAAGGATATCCGGTGCAAGGAGTTGATGAATAT
This sequence comes from Leccinum subatratum, assembly GCA_038091595.1. Taxonomy (NCBI): domain Eukaryota; kingdom Fungi; phylum Basidiomycota; class Agaricomycetes; order Boletales; family Boletaceae; genus Leccinum; species Leccinum subatratum. Next base: position 8,107 of record JBBPOT010000083.1, on the reverse strand, counting down.
CAGCACGGGGAAATGCATCGTCAAATGTCTGTGAGAAGAAGGACATAAATGAGTGTGTGACAAAACTTCGAATCGAAGCATGTTACTAACGACAACGTTGACGTCGATGCCCCATTCATCCCATGCTTCTACATCCGTGAGTTCTTCCTTTATAGCTTCTGTGAGCTCCGACGTCCGCGATGCACCAGGATGGTGATCGTCAAGTTCGTCTGGGAATGCGATACACCGCCCGCACCAATTCTGGACTACGCCAGTGATGAGCACCTGCTCTGGATAATCGGCTATGTAAGGCCCGATGCCATAGATGACGCGTCGAAAATGACGATCAGGGCAGCGCAGCATGCATGGGGTCGTCATACCAGATTTCAAGGGCATTAAGATCTTTGACATAGCTGTGTGGAACAGTCGTTTCTTGAAGCGGCGGAAAGCGGGATCGTTGGCATAGTTTTTAGATGCTATTCGACCTGTCAGAATAGTTTGGCGATTTGAAATAGAAAGCATACTTACATTTGGGGATAGCGAGAACGGCGAGAAGCTCGACACCGCCGCAGTGAGCACGCCGCACATTGTTGTGAATATTGCCAACAGACATGTAGACGGGCCAATAGTCGTGCTGACCTGTCCCAGTGGAGACCGTCGTCTTGTCGCTCCCCAGGATGATGGGGACGAACATGGCACCACGAGTAGTAGTACCGTCATCCTCAGAAATCGTGTCCTGTCACACGCAAAGTTGAACCGGAAAGTGACAAACCGAGGGCAAAATGCTTACCGCTTGAGTCCAGGCCCAGTCGCCGGACATGAAATGTTCATACCTCCGTGTCCCGTCATTTTCCAAAAAGTCGCGATAGGGAGAATAGTCGATTTGACCATTGAAGTCTGGGTTGGACAGGATGTTGGCTACGAGACAGTGAGGATCGCGGAACCAAAACTCATAAATTTCATTCATCCACGAAGGAGCCCTATCTGCAGGTTGTTCTCCGGAGTACTTGAGTTTGAAGGAGCGCCAGGGGATGTCTCCTATGGGCGTGGCATCGATAGTCGCATATAGTTCTCTGTGATCTGTGAAAGGAGGGTTCACTCCCTCGCCGAGTGAGCGTGCCCAAAGGTCGCAGAGCGTGTCGATTTTTCCGGCCGATAATTCAGCATTCTTAAAGATAAGCTCTGCAGTTTCGAACTGAAGTTGACTACCGTATGGTCCCCAGTCATTAGGTGACTGGATCGGTCTAAGCGGTGATGGGGAATCGGGGGGGAGCAGAATGCCGTTTGCATCACACGGAGAACCTAGAAGGAACAGGTCAATGATGAGTAGAAGACTGTTCCTCATACACATACCTGTGAGTTTCTCGTGATAGTCCCGAATGACTCCAGGGGCTGGGTGAGCTCGGGATGAATGATCATCTGATATCGAATGGGGGGTGGGCTGAGCTGAGGGACCAACGCGATGGAACGACGATTGGTGGTGTTTGAGTCCAGCCGGTGTCTTGAACCAACGGCAACACGAAGGGCAGGGGATCCTACGGGCACCCAGAGCATGACGTGGGAGGGGGAATCGTCTGGAAGAGTTTGGCATGTCAGAAACGTCGAGAGCGGGAGGAACCAGCGGGAGGAACCAACGGCAGGCACCTAGAATATGCAAATGGTACATTACCCGAGTGAAAGTGGAGCGCGGAAACCTACGCGACAGAGTGAGTCAGGCGTAGTCAATTCCTCTATACGTCCCTAATTTTTCTTCCACTCCTTCCCATTGACGCATCATGTCTGCTTCTCGACCTGCTACACGTGCAAAAAACGCCGATCAGCATCCTGGACGAATCATTCTGGAAGGTAAAAAGAAGCGGCGTACTCCAGACGAGAAGGAAGCAGACGACACTCGGACTCAACAGAAGAAACACGAGCAAGAGGCTACTCGTGTCCGTGGTATCAAACGCCTGGCAAATATTATCGATGACTCAGTGCAAGCCGAACAGCAGCAGCTCACCAATGCATCAAGGTCCAAGCCACGCACAAAAAGCGCACCGGACACCGCTTCCATGGGAAATCTTGTCGATTCGGATATCGATCAGGATGAAGGACCTCAAGTTCCTGTGGCGAAGTTATCGCGTTCTCAGAAGTCGTCAACTCGCGATGCCGTCCATGCTGCAAGGGAGGTTTCTGGCACCCCTGAACCTGTGGTCGGTGATCAGCCTCGTGCTAGTAGCCTGAGGCAGGCGAGGTCGGATGATGAAGATGGCGATTCAGATGGCAGCCAGAAAAGGAACCAAGCGACTGCGTGAGTGTTTTCTCAATTCACGTTGATTCAACGTATGTCAGCTCTGAGACTTACTGAAACGGTTCTTTACTACTGGGACTGCCTGGACAAATGGCATCTCCAAAACAGTGCAGAGAGAGCCAAGGATGATGTTGCGGGTATCGGTCCGGTGAAAGACTGGGCCGACAAGCTCGCTGTATCCAAACCAATCCACGCCCTCCTCTCTCAGCGTTCGACCTCCAGCTCTCGGCATGCGCAGTCCGTTTCCGCATCTACTAGGACTGGCTCATTTGCCAAAGTCCCAAGAGCAACCCCTCAGGCTGTCAGCACCCACTCCGCATCACATTCCTCAACTCCAGCAAGCAAGTTGGGTAAGGCTCCCGGCGGGTCCCAGGAACCCATTTCGTACATTGATGGAGATGATCAAGTCGAGCGAGTGGCAATGTCCTCTGCCCACGGAAAGACGAAGGCCACCCGCAACAAGGTATCACGTCTGTGCTGAGCCTTCCATTTTACTCACTTGCATCATGATCTCCGGCAGGATATTACCGAGGTTGTCTCTGCCTCTCAGCCTGATGGAATTGACCCCGCTCCAGCAACTCAACTGCATTCACCTCAAAACAACGATTCAGATGGTGGATTCGAAGACCTTCCCATGCAGAAGGCCAAGGGAAAGCGCATCCCAGATGGCTCCACGAAGAGTTCCAAGTACATTCAGGATTCTCAGGTAAGCATGCGGTGACTTATCCGTTCGGACCAAAGACAAGACTAAAAATGTATTCGCTGGTGACATTCCAGGACGAGTATTCGGGTGATGAGTATGAGGCCGCTTCCATCCAGAAGGTCAAGCGCAAGAGCGTTCCAGACAAGATCAGGAAAAGTAACGCCCGTGTTCCAGACGCCCAGGTAAGCACACAGTGATCACTCGTATATTTAAGCTAAAGGAAAACAAAATCCTAGCACAATGCTAGAAGTGGTCCAGATGATGACGACACCCTTCCCATGGAGAAAGCCAAGTACGAGCGCGTCCGAGGAAAGTCCAGGAAGAGTAGTACGAAGCGCCTTCAGAATACCGAGGTAAGGGAGCGGCAATCGCTTGTATATTCAGACTCAAGGAAAGAACCACACAGTCCGAAGCAGCATCTGATGCTCCACCAGCGAAACGAGCAAAGACACAACGTACTAGTGGAGTGGCATCTCACCGTACAGGTAGCGGAGCGAGGAACAAATACATCAACAATGATCTACCCGATGGTTCTACAAAAGACAACGTCTGGCGACGTGTCTTCGTTTCCACTGTCGCACACTTCGCTGCCAATTATCCAAACCCCTGGAGCATTCCGGATGAAATCTTTCGATCCGTGTTGCAGGATATATGGAATGATGTGTATGAGGATGCTGATCCGCATCTGATCACCGTCGGTGGGCCTGTGTATTATATTGTACGTTTTCGCATCTTTTTTTTTTCGGATTTCCGATTCAGATCTACTTTCCTACTATTCCAGGCCAAGCAAAACCTCAACAATTGGCGTGCTGGTTTTTCTACTGCCGCGCTGACCATGGTCACGACATTTTTTGCATATGACTCAGACTTCAAGGATCCTGCGGCCCGCGTGGAGTTTGCAGAGGCTATGCTTGTAAGGAACCGGTTTCTCTTTAGTCAAAACCGTGGCACCTACCATAAGGTAAGCCGTCTAATGGTCAACGGCTTCTTGATAACCCACATTCACATAGGCTTGGTCTGGAATGTGGCGGGCACCTTTTGTCCTTCAAACATTTGCCCATCATTTCAATTTCATTCAGGGATACGTGGACTCGCCGGATGTAATGGCCGAGCCGGACGGTGCTCGTGGAGCACTTGCTTTGGCATGCGCAGCCGTGAGTCATGCTCTAATAGTTTCGCTTACCACTTACGAAGCATTCTTAATGTGTCATTTTTAGGTCCACCGTGCTCTAACATTGGTTGTCAATGACAACGTCACTTTCCAGGGTGAGGAATCAGGCAATATGTGGTACCCTGTTGTCAAGAAAGGGAATCAATTTGAGTTCAATGAGAGCGTCTGGGGTGTGTTGACCCGACGCTATCTTGACCCGATTGCGGCTCTCTCTGAGGACCAGTTCATGGTGATCGTGAATGACACGCAAGAATACGTCAAGAAGGGAAAGCAGTCTGCGAGAGCCCTGGCCCCCATGGAAGATGACGAGTTTGAAGACCTCTTTTCATTCCGTTGATTGTGCATCATGTCATAGTGAGGTTCACGTTGTTGCCCAAATTCCCCACCCATCACCATTTTCGTGTCCGTAGTTATTCTCTTGTGTCACTATTACTAGTTGGCATGTTTTTGTACCTATATGTCGGTCGAAATGGATGTCGGGTAGTGCGTGATTAACAATGTAGCGGTCTAAATGGCAATTTCCGAGTAAGTGGCTAGATGCTGACTGATGAGCCACGTAACAACCCACACCCCTACACTTCAGCAAGCTCAAACAAGATCTGGGCTGTAATTCCCGCCAGCATCGCAACATGCTGGACTCTCGTGGTATGGATTTTCCTAGATCACAGTACCCACTGGGCACTTTCCGGCTCGCTAGCACTCCGCGTGCCCAAACGAACAAGACGAGGTTCTCTCCCTTACAAAGCCATCCGCGTTCAAATTTACTCTCTTTCAAGAGTCCTTTGAAGCAGCACGCTTTACCACTTGGAATACACACCAGTGCCACAGGAAGCGAGCGCACGACAATCTCCTCCGCTCGCCGCTCGCCGAGCGCTATTCACGTTGGGAATTCACCCCAACCCGCTAGCCCAAAAGCGAAGATAGCCCTTGTTTCCCCAATCAATTCACAGCAATACAGTACGTCGTTGTCTACTTGAGCATGTCCTAAACTCATCTCGTTAAAGATTCTATCGAAGACATCGTACTCCGAGGTTTCAATCTGTGCAGGACCGATAGCCCAAATACTGAAATTCATGTATGTGGCTGAAATAAACGACATGTTTTGATGGTCATTTTCCTTCCCGATAGGTGTTCAGAGAGGTCTCTAATCAAGACTTTGAGGTGCTTGCAAATTTGGTCGAAAGGTGGTTTTTTTCACAGAGGAAACCTAAGTGAGTAATCTCCGCTTCATCACTGGATCAGTTACTGATCAACATCTATTAGGTTGTCTTACAATCCCACTAGCCGACTACTTCTTGTCGAGATGCCTACCCCAGCCCACGAATTCGCCATCACCGAATTTAGCCAGGCCCTCCAGCCGGTCCTGAATTCACTTCCTCTCAACACCCGACGTCTTCGGATCCGCTTAGAACACGATCTGTCAATCTGTTCGCCGGTCACTCGTTTTTTGGCGACTCCTGACCTCGCGCTCGTCGCCACGTCTACCGGACACAGTTCGTGGAGGAACATCTTTGCAGTTGTGGAATGCGCGTTCAGCCAAGATCGCCACGCGCTGATGAAGAAGATTAAAGACGAGGTCGAAGGTTGGCCTGAGATTTCATTCGTTCTCGCGATCTTTGTTACAGAGGTTCTCGACTACAAATCCCCCCTCGAAGACTCCCCTACTTGGAAGTATTTCTCCCAGCACACGTCCATCCTCCCATCCAACCTTTTTATGGCCCTCCCTCCCTCTCTCGACGGATCCTCCAACATGAACGATCTCGATCGTCGTGCTGCCGTTTCTAGCAGCTCCGACTCCGACTCTGACGACGACTCCGACTCTGATGACGACCGCGACGAAGTTAAGCTTAGTCCCGTCATCATCGCTGGTCACACCTGGTGTGACATCCGTGAGGTTCAGTACCGTGTTTGGGTCAAACGAAACGGCGTTTTGAACGTGGAAGAAGATGGTGTTACTGGTGTAAGTGACCATTGGATTTGCGTCACTGCTGACTTACTTCGTTTTGACTTTGTTTTTAGTTTTTATTTCCTTTGGCGGAGATGGAGGGCGTGGGACAGGCGATCAACAGCGGGCTGTCCGGTGTGAAGAGAGAGATCGAGGAACTCGTTGCCAAGACCACCAAGTCCAGGTCTGCCTTACGCAGGATCGAGGAAGCTGAACTGACGCTCGATTTAAATTGGCGGGAAATTCAAACGAGCGTTCTAATGGCGAGCGAACAAACCGCCGTGTCTCGCTATGACAAGTGGTTCAGCGAAACCTTTCAGGGAACCAAAGGGCCTTACCCGGACGATGGATCATACCACCCATCAAGTTCGGAGAATTCGCCCGTCGCATCCTTGGGGGTTCCGGATCCCAATCGGCCTCATTACACGTTACGTTCCAGGATCGAAACAGGTGGGAACTAGGTGCTTGCATCGCGTTGACACATTGGTACATTTTATCGTTTCAATCTCTTGCTGCCTCACAAATGTTTAACTACGAATTGTATCCATGTTTTGTACCTACGTTGTTATTTACTACAGCTCTTTGCAAAACTAATTTATACCTTCGTGATGTTTTTTTTTTCATCGGACAAAAAAGGGAATCGTAAGCGGCGCCTTGGGGCGCCAGTCCCCGATCGCGAATGACAACTTACTAGAGCGTCTCGGGCAAACAGAATAGACAAAAACGAACGAGCGTTGACCCTTATTTGAGCCCCTCCTCGCGAATCGTCCGCACCCGCTGCTCCACCGCATCCAACAGCCAATATTTGCCACCTCCGCCTGCACGTCCCCCATTGGCACCGACGCCAACGGCACCAACATCCCACTCCTACCCCCTCCTGTACCCACCCTCGCCCGCTCAACCGCCAACTCCTCCCACACACCCGCAACCACCCCCTGCAACCACCGCTCCTTCTCATCTGCCCGCTTCATCTACTTCCTCCTCCCTTCCTCCTCCCGATTCCCAACCAGAGCCAACGTCCATACATTGCTCAGCACCAACAACACAATCACGAACCACAGAATCGTCGTGGAAGACGACTGCTTCCACGCTTCCTTGACCAGACCTTGGTGGATCGCTCGGCGATGTGGTACGCACCGTCGAACGTGTCGTAAGTCCATTGCATCCCTTGTCGGTTCCGGTCGCGTTCGCGGTCCTGAGCGGATATGGCCTCTGAGCCTCCGTTGGCGTCGTGAGTGGCGTGAGTGGCTCGACGGGCGTGACTGCACTCGGATCGATTCCCTCCGGGATGAACTTTGACTGATGCTCTTGGATGTACATCCGCATTGCCTTGTCTAGATCGGAATGATAGGCCCTCTGCCCCTCAATCGCGGACCTCTCAATCAGACCTGAAAGACGCAGAAGAGGGTCAATGTTTGGGTCAAGAAAAAGAGGACACAGATCGAGTTACCCTTGATGAAACTCCTCCCCGTCCACTCTACCTGCGTCGTAACGACAACGCACGTCCTGATGGAACTTGCCCACAAGGTCAATATGGTAATCGCACAGCGGCAACAGACACCACCGTCGACCGTATACGTCTGGCAAGAGGGCCGGAAGCTGTGGCTGCCACGGTATGTGATCCACGACCTCGCGTCAGTGGTTGTGTAGCATATCTGCGTAAGAGCATGACAGAAGTAGTACATAGATTGATCATTGAGTGACGTTGAACGTTTGAACCCGTGTGGAAGATTATGTAATACGTTTTGGTGGCGCTTCAGAAACTTGTGGAAGCGCCGTCTTGCGACGGCAGAAACCTTGCTTGTAAAATTGTAGTCGTGCACACACAAGGTCAGAAGTCAAAGAAGATGCCCATTCAAAGGGCTAACAATTAGCCATTCAAAGTAAATGATAACATGAGGATCAACGAGTCAACGACTTGGCGAAGAAAGGATTAGGTCCAATTAAAAAAAGATGGTGGTACTACGAAAGGACTGTGAATGCATCATTGAAGGGGTATTCAGTGAGCCAGAGGCCCCG
>JBBPOT010000082.1:0-22362 GCA_038091595.1 Leccinum subatratum | reverse complement strand
TGATTTCAAACCACCTTACCCACAGAAATTCTATCCGGCGTGCCCGATAGTCGTTTGATCCCGGCCCAGTATATACGACATTGGCGTGGAAGATTCCCAGCACCCGCGCGTAACTAAACGGGTGGTCGTAGTCATCCGAATTTGATAATAGCATAACATCTGGGTGATCAGTACGAGGGTTGATAGTGTCGAATTCCCGCTGGAGGTCGTAGGTAGTGTAATTGATCCGAAGCAGGCGGTGGCGATAGATCTTATTTCCGTGGAACAGCACATTGTTCAGCTGAGATAGATGAGGAAAAGTGTCGTGTCCAGAAAGTTTCGGGCCAGTGTCCGGCACAATATCATCATGCCCGGGCCCCGGCATCCTCTCTTGGTGGATGGCTGCAATGCGAGGGAGAATATGTGCCTTCAACTTTGAAACAAAATTCTACACCAGGGTTCAGTAAGCTAAAATAAAAAGGTGATGCGGACTGACTCTGGTAGCGGGATCTTCAATGTTAGTTTGCACGAACCTAGTGAGCTCTTCAGGAAAATTTTGAGAACGACCAATGACATGGTGTTCATCGGGTCTATCTGGAACGGGATCTGCAAGATGGAGTGCATCGCGTTTCATGCGAATGCAGCGGATCCGAGCTTGCCGCCGCTCAATGGAGGCGATCTGCGGTATATAAGCTTTTCGACTGGTTCTGATGAACCGACCTTTGCTTGTACGATGTTCCAGCTCTCCCTGAATAAACGCTTTTACAACCACTGATCCAAGAAAGCGTGACACGTACAGATTGTGTAGAGTAAGAATCCGTCGTGCCATACATTCGGATCTGTGACGGATAGTCTGCCAGGGCGTGAAGCTTATAGGTTTGAAGATTGAAGATTTTGGGTTGTCGTGCCTGCACATGCGATGTGGTTCCCTTGCTTTGTTTCTGCTGGGCTTGCCGTCGATGTCGGGATGCAGCTTCGCGAGGCAACTCTTTTGTTGCAAAGGTACGACAGGTGTCGGAGGCGAAGTTGCGAATGCGATCACCGAGATCCTTCGTCACCATCTCCAAGGCATGGAGCGTTTCGTCAGTATGTAGACGGAGCTTGGCCAGTCCGTGCCAGTGACAAAGGACAAAGAGTAGTTGTGTTACTTGTGTATTCTGCGGTTCAGGTAGCAAGCCGGCGAAGACTGGGATCGAACACTGTCGGACAGGTCGTTTCAATCGAAGCGACAGGAAGTTGCACAAAGTACCAACCTGTAGTACATCTTCATAGTCTCGCGCAGCAAACTGCTTCGTCTCCGAGACATTTTTTCGGAAACGCCGGATGGTGTCCCGACCAAACGTTGGCACCTGACGAAAACTTTTTGAAGTCAAATTCAACAGAACGTATCAATAGAACGACAGTGCTCACCGGCGATCAAGTTCAGCGAGCACATTACCTTTGAGGCTATCCACAATGTGGAGTAAGTGAATGAACACGGCTTTCCAGACGCCGAGCTCGAATTCATGGAGCAAGTCCACAACGAGCATTAAAAACAAATCAAAGCCCATCGGACTGAGTCGCTCTGAAAATGCGTTCTACACAAGTAGAAGTATGAAACCGATTTCAACCGGAACCTAAATATACGCACGACAGTTGGTACTAGCGATTCCGACTTGAGGAATTCTTCAACCTGAAGGGTGTCGACAGCATACTGTTGCCCGTAAATAAACTGACGCGCAGTCGAGACCTTCATGCGCCTGTCTAGCGTGTCGTGACGAGATAACACATTGCGTTGCAACATGTCACTTTTCATACCCATGTCCTGTATTTTGTCTTTATGGATCATGCACCGCGGGCAGGGACATCCACCCAAATTACGGATGGTTGCTATCAGTACCCTGTGGACCCGGTGAGATTAGTCGTGAGTATCGGAATATATTATGAACATACTTCTCGGGGTAGTCCGCGGAGTATGTAAATATTCGGGGGAAAAGACGCCTCTTGATGCCGTCTGCACACAGAAATGGCATGCCATGTTCGTATGCCTGCAAGAATTCATCATCTAATAAATCCTTCCATTGCGCGTGAAACAATTCTCTGTGACAATGTGTGAAAAACGGATTACCGGGTAGCTTGTTATCCCCAGAATGCTCCATTACGAAGTCTCTGAACTCGTCAGGCAACTATTTGAAGGATAAACGATTAGTCATCGATATTTGCGGACAACAAACACATACAGTCTGGAAATAAGCCACGTGTGAGCAAAGATTCGCAGTCGGCTTACATCGAGAATACTTGGACTCGTTTCCGAAGTACATATAGAGTGGCCATAATTTAGCATCACCAAAAGAAGTGAGCTGGGTAGCGTCGGACCAAAACATCAAGGCTACGATGCATCGAGGTAAAGTGCACCTGCTAGCAGAATCTGGAGGTGCATCCTGTAATTGACGGTGCATTGAAATAAAGGCTTGCGAATAAAACAATTCGCCGTAAACGCCAACATCATCAGCCGCATGGGAACGTCTCCAACGCATGATATAAGGTTCGAAGCGAAAAGACTTGCAGCGCGAAGGGTCCGAGAGCTTATCTCGAATTGTCGAAAGTAGAGATCGTCGATAGAACGTAGAGATCGTATAGTCTCTTGGACCGGGATCTAACGAGCGTCGATGAAATGGAACAGAGATCGTGATGGTCCTCTGCATCCAACCATCACCCTCGGGTAACTGGCAGTCTTGCGATTCGCCCGCGGAATTTGAAGGCAGTGTATGGGGTGTAATGCGGATGCCTGAGTCACCAAGTTCGCGATCGATTGCAGCCCAATTAGCACGACGCAAGTCCTCCGGACGGAAGTTTGCATCCGTAATAATTTCTATCAGACTTTGAAAATTTTTCTTCGACTTTTGAATGCCATCGTTCCAATACCAATCACCGACGCGCCATGAACTTTCATTTGGATAGGGATGGAATAGATTTCCAGAGTCCGAGGGCGGAGACACGGTAGGTTCAACTCCGGGTTGTACTCCTGGAAGTGTGCCACTCCCGCTCTGGTCTTCGGGATCATTGGCGGGAACGGAGTCTTCGTCGTATAAACGAAATAAACCAAATGAATTTGTCTGAGTGGTCACAACAGAATGATGTTGCTTTAAAGGTGGTTGGACAATCTGAGTATTTGAGTCGGATAGGGATGGGGATGATCGATCCGAAGGACTGATAGAGGGATGAAGGCCACCAGGAACTGCGTCGCTAGCTTCGTGCAGGGCAACTGCATCCTGTGGAGGTAAAGGCAAAGGAGGCTCAGGAAGCACGTCCCGAAAGCGTTTGGGAAGTTGACGGTTGCCTCGCCGGTCCCTGCGAATAGACAGCGGTAATGAATCATCATTAACCTACACCCACGTCAGTCAGATGTGACCGTATTCCAGATGATAAAAGTATTGCCTTATCAAGCTCTCTCCCACCGGCAGGGACCAGGGCAGGTTGCGTCGTAATCAACGACTCGGACGCTGGAAAGTCTGACCTCTAAGTCAATCGTCGACGTTCCAGTATGAGACTGTACGTCACGCACCATCAATAACTCGATCCGGGGTGGGAAGGTCTGGATGGGACAAATCGTCTATCAACAAGTCATTGCCTTGGACACGACGCTTCTTCGCGTGATACGATTCCTTTGCTTGCCTGAGAGCACTTGCCAGACGCTTCTTGCCCTTCTGACAGTTTTTCTTATGTCTCGTGAAAGCCCCTGCATTGCCGAAAACGCGGCCACATACGCATGTGTGACCTGAAGTTGAACTTGTGGAAAACATGAGTGGAACCTGAGCGCTGAGTCATAGCGCCAGGCTTCAATGAGGCTGCTAAGAGCAGTCAGTGCGCCGAACGTCAAAAGTAAGTTACCACGCACTTTCACGGTACACCGCAAACGAGTAAATGCCAGTGAAACTGGCAGTGCCACACGCCATGCTATTTGCTAAGCATTCAAGCGATGCCAGCATGAAAGAAAAGGAAGCGAATAGACACGGAGCGATGAGAAAACATGACTTATGTACTACTATAGTGCCAAGTGACTCGGACTCGGAAGCCTGAATCAACGGCTTGAAAGTTGATTGAAAGTCCCTATCAGGATAATCCGATAATTTCAGGTTGTACTTATTGTCCAAACAGGATAGGGCTGGAATTACTAGGGCGGCAGAGACCCAAGTTGTCGAGCAAGGTAACTTGTCTGAAGTAGTTACGGCAGGTTTGAGACGAACAGAGTCTGAGGTCAGTGAGTCAGGTTCACAGTGAGCGTCACTGCCAGGCCATGACCGACACCAAAAAGATGGCCATTTATTGAGCAGGTATGTCGACCTACCCGTCATCGACGCCATCTAGACAAGTGTGGCGGGTGAAATTTGAATGCAACAGGCGGCCCAGACTCGGACACGAACTGCACAACTTGAACCACGGGAACCGTACATTCGCCGATAGTGGTCGCAAATAACGAATAGCACAAGCCTTCGGAAGAGGCGTAGTGCCAGATAAGATAACCACACAACGACGTGACCTATACACGATCTAACGTACAGATCCTTTGATTGAGCGGAACACTACCAGCCAATGAGCCTATCACTCATTGAGTGCCGCTCGGGTATGATCCACTATCCAGGAAATCGGATGATCCACCAAATCCTCGTAAAACCTGGACGCAATCTTGTTCGTCTGTCCGTCGTCCACTGCCGACATCGTCACAATCACAGACCGGAGCCCTGCAAACTGCATCGCCGAGGCCAGGTGAATTACTTCGTCTAAACTCTCTTCATCTCCGACTGTTGTATGACAAGCAGAGAGGTAGGCAAACTCTGAATTCTCTGACTCGCATCCCATGATCCGTTCCACGGTAAACCGACCATCGTGAAGCACAAGTGCGGAGTCAAAGGGCTGCATCCTGTTTGTCATACCATGAGAGGTAAAGTGAACCACTCACTCTTCCTCAGCTTGTTCGAGACTTGGAACATGCTCAATTCTGGACCATCAAAGCGGATGGATATTACGAGACCCTGAAGACGCCCAGCGACGATGGTTAGTTCGCTGCTGACGGAGAGGAGCTCGCTTTCGCCTGACCCACAGCGAGGAAACATCCGATGGATGATTGCGTCTTGCACGGATCAGGGGAGTCAAAGTGGGCGTATAGGACGAGACGTAGTGCAAACGGGTAAATTTCCTTTGGCCCTTCCAATACGGACTAACCGCATGCAATGGCAGAAGGAAGAACTCCGCAGTGGGACACCGCCAGACCGGTCAGAATATCCCGCTGTCGGCTACGCGTAAGTACACGATCGTGTTCTTGTCAAAGACATTCATAACCGTACCCGCTTCAAATCAACAATCATCGCCAACGAATTGGGACCATAGTTCTCCGAGCAGGTGCATTCCGATCTCCTGCACCATATGTCATCTTAAGCACATTGGAAATAATTTTGTGGACTGAAAACCAACGTACTCTCTGACCACTCTCCTCATCCATAGCAAAGACCAACAAGACTGTGCGAGGCGGTACGAATCCACGCTCCACGAGCGTCTCCACCGCGGTCCTTGATATTGATATTCACCGTAAGGTCTGCGCAACAAGAGTGCGGATCCCAAACCTACAAGATTCCGATCAAACTTAGCTGAGCCTGTCTTGTCATCACAGCTTACTCTGCCCCAGATCCATTCGCCATAATAACCAGAATATGGGGGATTGATCCAATCATCATATGAGTGGCAAGTAGCAGAGGCTTCAGGTCCTCGGTTCCCTTCCATTCATACACCAAGGCGTAGGTGTCTACTTTGACGCGTTTGAGGCTCGCATGACTAGAAAACGAACGATCAATGCCATCGGGCAGTATAGCGGGCTACTTCGATCCCATGCACTTACATCTTTGGGAAACGCGACTCGAGATATTCCTGGAGTTTGGTCTCGATTTCCCACCGCGGGTCTTCGAACGGAAGTCCGAGGTCATCGAAACTTTCCGTCCTAGTACATACTCATAGTCAGCAACGCGAAAAGATGATACTGTAGTGTATACGAAAGACTCACGGAATACGGACAGCACCATCCAACGACTCGCGTTGAATTTAAACTCCCCAGAACCGAACTCTTCATTGAGACTCGCCAACAAAGCACTATGTTTAGGAGCAGTGGGTGCCTCGACTTGAGGGGAGAGCCCCTTGCTTCAGGCTCACGAGGGTCTGCGCCAGGCGTCAGAGCGAGCGTTGCAGTGTATGGTTCTGGAGAAATGGGGTGCATCGTCGCCGGAGATGGGGGTTCGCGATGCGGCCACGGAATAGAAGGTTCCCTTATGGTGGCAGGTTCTGCCGCCATCCTTTGTTCCTGATACATGTCGGAGGAGATCCCTGCCGAGTGCATAACTTGAGTAATGCCTTGGGTGGTAGGAGCAATAGTACCCTGGAGCGAGGAACCGGGCTGGAAAGCATGTCTAGGGATAGGATTCGCGTGTCCTGAATGCGCGACAGAACCCCTGCCATGCCCAATCTCCGCGTAGATATAGTCTGGTGTCATCGCTTCAGTATTCCTCGAAGAATGTGAAAAGTCGTGGTATGTGCGGAAGAAAGCGGCGCCGTTCGATTGCGTCGTTCTAGTACTACGATTGGAACCAATGTCACTTGGTGTCGGTGAGGTGGATACCTCGATCACGGGTTGATGTCCGAATCCCCGTGACCGTCGTTGTACACCGTTACTAGAGGGATTTGCAACGGAATGCATAACGACATCCTGAGCTATAGGCTCAGACGAAGCCGGCGGGCCGGCAATGGGATCACCAAATGAAAGGGACATTTGGCTAGAACGCAATGTCAGATTGCGTTCGATGGGCACCTCGAGTGCGCGCGGCGTAGGACTGATTGTTGATTGTGTGGGTTGAATGGCCGGAAGATCCGCCATAGGGTACCGGAAAGGTGCGTCGTGCATGAAGTCTTCGTCGATGTCGATGTCAGCGTCGTTGCCTATCTCCATCTCGACGTCTTGGGGCACCTCATTGAAACCCTCGTCAAAGTCATCATCATATTCTGTTTCTTCGTCATCCCCATTCATGTCCTCTGTGATGGTATTAAACAGATCTGTCAGGAAGGATCTAAGCTTTGAGACGCCATTCCCGGAGTAGACGCAAAAAGCCAGACGCAGGCTCATATTAAATTCCTGTACTCGATGTGAGAAATAAGAGTGTATGAATTCCGTCACAAACGCGCCTGCGGGGGTTGTCTACAGAACTGCTGTAGCTCTGGTTTACGAAAAGAGGGTATCCCGGTCAAACTCAGGTGCGTGAGTTTGTGAAGTTTTTGAAGGAGGAAATGGATTGCCATCACGGAAATCTGGTCACAATACGAGAGGTGGATGCGCTCCAAGGTATTATGACGCTCGGCAAGAGCATAGACGGCCTCATCGGTCAGATTACCAACCCGGACGAGACCAATACGACGAAGTTTGGGTAAGCTAGCCAGCTCGAATACGGACATGTCCGTTAAAAGTGCACAGTCTATGAAGGCGGATGAGTGCTAAACACATCCAAATGGAGGGTGCGACCTACTTGCAAAGTCTACATATTGCAAGCGCGTGCAACACCTTGCGAGCGATTTGATGGATCTATCAGTGATATTTGCGGCGTGACCGAGATGGAGGTAGTGGAGGTGTTTGCCGAGAGGTCGTCAAGACCGACAAGCCTACCACTTTCCGATCCGCGAAGTGGAACAAAAAAACCAGATGACAAGTACCGTTGTACCAGGACGGTCAGGCTGGTGAATGTCGAGGGCTTGCCTGGCGTCCGAGCTGCTTTCAACGACCGGAGAGACAGACATTGTACAAGGAGGTTTAATGATCGGGGTGCCTTTCTGGGCAAAGGTCTAGCGCTTTTCTGGAACAGACTATGACTATGGCTTTCTCTATGTCCCCCATCTCCCCCAGACGTATATAACGATACCTGAGATGAACGGCAAGCAGGGTTAGCGACCTCAATCGCTGGTGGTGACCAGGTGGGCAGCGATTCAGTGCTTGGCAATCAAGCTTTGCTAATGTAGTCCGTCCCGTCACCACTTCACGAATGCGAACTCTGCTCGTGAAAGTATCTCATCGACTGAAACAGTCGTCTTCTCAATTGAGTCCTGTCCTGAGTTTTCTTATGCTTGGTCCAACAAAACAACTGCTCATTGGGTAAAACGAACGGCATTTCAGTGCTCTTCTCGTAGACAGAGAAAAGTAAGAACCTTTTTCTTTTCATCTTGTCTCGCTAAGGTTAACTTGGAAGAAACTGCTGGGATGTCTGTATGGGCGGGGGGCACTAGAAACAAAAAGATAAGGTTCACACACGTTGTGTTCGGCACCATGCACAAAGGATCTTGTCTTACCATGTGGCCTCCCTCGGGTCACCGCGCTCTCGACCGACGGCGAAAACAGATCCCCAGAGAACAGAGAGAGACCATCGCGTGTCCCGTCCGGTCTTGTCCCCCAGTTGCTTCGAATGTCATCCAAGTAGAGCAGCGAACTGGGTGACGATCGTGTCGCCGTTTGGGGAGACCTTTTAAGGCGTGACGCGGTACACGTCGTTCCAGTGTACAAAGGACGGTCGCGACATGATCGAGATACGTTGGGTGACCAGAGATATGACATAAATTTCAAGCATCGAAACTGCGTTCTACCATACGTGTGTGAAAGTCTGGCAAGACCGTATACGAGGATAATCGCTGACCTCCAGGACGTGGTTCGGACGGTAAACCAGGTATATGCGGCAAGGATGGTCGCCGTTATCGCTGCAAAGTCCCAGCCAAATTTATACATCTAAGGATGTGATCCGTGAATACACCGACAAAGCAAGAGGACCCAGTCGCGGCAACACGCACGAGGATACCGCACACCATGGATATCTCCAACACGGTCGGAACGATACGGAACAGGATAGCCTGAAGCATAAACGTGATGCCCCTGTCGACCTATCTATCAGGATAAAACGGGGGACCGAGCTGCGCGCGAGCATACTTTGTTCCATGATCGATGGCATGGGTGAGACCGCCAGTTTTTCGGGAGAGATGGAATTTGAGGTTGAGATTGAGCAGGTGCTCAAAGGTCTCACGCGAGACCTTGCGTATGGCGCGCTGGCCGATGTTGGCAAAGACTGCATTCAACAGTTCGCCGAACACGGTGGCGCTCGGCACCGTCTGCGGGGGAGAGGTGAGATGCAGCACAGCTTGCAATGACCTGCGAGTACGCACAGCCGAGGATAAGCGAGCCAGCGACGACACAGACGGTGGAAGTAGCAGAGACTGAGGGCGTCGATGACGTCCTTGAACAACTGTGGGACTTGCACGTTCAAGACCTGGGAAACGATAACGGTGAAGGCGAATGTTCGGACGATGCGGACGAGTAAAAAGTTTACCTTTCCGCTGACCAGGAGGGCGAAGCCGAGGATGACGCGGCAGCGGGTGTTCCAGTCGTGCTTCGGCCAGACATTGCCCATCAGCTTACGCACGACCATCCAGTCCTTGCGCCGCTGTACTTTCGGTGTCATAGCATGTCGGCGTGCAGATGTGGAGAACTGGGCAGGCAGCGGCGCGAAGAGGCGAGGACGGTGGACGTTGAGGAAGGACTGCCTCTGCAAAGCGCCAGGGCGTGTCAACTCGTCGTCGTGGCGCGTTCAATGAATCACGACAGTATGTGGGCGGGGATAATGTGAGGACACGCATGAGAGGGCAGGACGACACGTGTTACGTGGTTGCGTCAACGCGTCGTCGTCGGGTTACGTTGAATGAGAACAGGATGGCAGGCAGGGATGACACGTGATAGCGTTAACGCGTCGGCGTCGTCGTATCGCGTTGGACGAGGCCAGGGTGAGGGCGGCGCCGTCACGTTGAACGAGGCCAGGGCCAACTTGAAGGCGAGTGAGGGCGAGAGGCCATGGAAGGTGGAGAGTGGTGCACGAAGGAGCCTGAGAGAAACAACTTGAATGTTGTCGTCATGCCACACCAGATCCTTGAAAGCTTGAAACTTTCGGACCAGCACTTCAAAACCGTCACGGTGTTAATGGGGAAGCTACATGCGTTCGAGAAGAACAACTACGCGCAGCGTGGAAGGACTCATCGGGCGCTTAGCGGCCGCTACAATCATAGTAAATACTAAGTCTGAACAAGTTGTTTTGAGGTAAAAAGTAGATGCCAAGAAATAAAAGAGAAAGATCTATTGAAATGTACCCAGTCCGCCTTGTGTGTTCCATCATGCTATGAATTATGAGTTTGTACGGAGACATGTAGCAAAAAAGACGATCTTTCCATCCGTCCATCGGATGCGACCGACGAACGAAATACCACACCATGTCCTTACCAACTCGCATGTCGCATCCCCGACACCTCTGTCATCAGTGCCGACAGAGGATGCACGCCCATATGAGGCGGAGGCGGAGGACGAGCAGGATAAACAGTCACCATGTTCCCTGAAGCTGTCCTTGTGGTCCCTGATGACACGGGCACAGGTGCCGGCACAACATGGTATTGTGGAAACGACACATACACCGGCTGAAGCTGAAAAGGAGAGACGGTAGCAATCATTGGAGGAGGACTACAGGATGCGAATGGACGGCGGGATGTGGATGAGATGCTGGAGCTGATGGAACCGGATGATAAGACGGATGCTGGGATAGCGACACAACACCGTTCGGAGCACTCACAAAAAGCTGAGAATGAGAATGAGAGCTACATGCGCTCTTCGGGGGCATGATCGCGATCGCATTCGTCTTGAGTCCGTCTGTGCCATCTGATGAAGCACCAATCCAATTATGGTGATTCGTTGTAAAATTAGCATCCGAAGACGTCTACGAGATGAGAATCGGAAAGGGCATGACACCAGTGTTGGCAGCCGTTGTGGTGGTGGTGGTGGTGGTGGTGGTGACACCTTTCGAGCCAGCATTGGCAAGGGAGGAAAACGTCTCCGAGCCAGACGTCTTTCCGTCATACTTTCCTCTCGATCCAGACGAACTAGGCTTGGAGGATGAGGACTTTGAATCTTGACCGTGATGATTCCTGCCGACATCTAACCCCGACCCCACACCTGCACCACCACCACTAGTATGCACGTCCGACTGTAACGGCACATTCTCCGACCCAGACGACGACGACAACGTCTTACCATACTTCGTCCCATCCCCCTCTCCACCAACTAGCCATCCCAACCCATCCACCCCCGGTACACCACACTTGCTCGCATCGACCAAAGACGACCTCAATAGATCGACAATCTCTCTCGTCCTAGACGGCTTTTTTCGCTTCTCCCTCACTGCCGTCAAGAAAGCAGGGAACAACATGGTCGGGTTGCTGACTCAGGGTTAGAGCGGGAGCAAGAGAAGCCACAAAGCCAGGAGGGACAGCGATGAAGGGTGCGACCCAGACGCGGGCGGGGACGTCGGAGATGAATGCGAGGCAGGCTGTGAACTCGACGAATGCGTCGACCCAGCGCACGTCGCACAACGCGAAGCAGGATCTAGACTTGGCAGACTCGGGTATGAATTGCGACCTGGCGGCTTCCGACGATGACTTGTGGCTTTCCTCTGGAACAGGCGCCGTTCCATCCTGCGGCAGGCTTCAACGAAGACGGAGACGAGAAAGGAGATATCAACGTCATAGACATAGAGTCCCAGAATCCCTGCGGATAACCTAGTACTCAAATTCGTCGGCGGTGGATGCGTGAATGCGGGACTATCGCCCGAAGCAGAGCAGGCCGAGGATGGTTCCAGATCCCCACTCCTAAGTTTCGTCTTGAATCAATCTTGCTCACCAGCGCCCGGGAGAATCGTTGACTCCTTTGTAGATAAATGCGACGAGGAACCGACGGGCGTCGGCGTCCTCACAGTCTGTGCAGACACTCCCGGACCCCGCCCGGACGGAGACACCGAAATGTGTGTCATTGACGGAAATAACCGTTTAGCGAAGGAAGTGCCACCGTAGCGTCTCTATTCAAGCCCGGCGCGCCCGAGGTTGACGCAGAGGTCGAAGTGGACGAGGTGAATCGACCGAGATGCTTGACGGGGGTGGATGAATCCGACAGACCAAGCGTCTTGCAAGCAGCCTTGTGGTCTCCGTCGATGTCTCCGTGGACTTGGATGCGGCATCGTCGCCACCTCAATAGGTGCATGCGGAGGAGGATCCGAGTCTGTCGTAGTCGTCACGGATTCGTATCCATGGTGGGTCTCTGTCTGCCTATCACAGTCACAAACCCCAGTCATACTCGTCTCGACCCAGATTTGGCTTGTTTGGATATCGAGGCAAGTGAGGCGAATGGGCTGAAGTAGGAGAAGCAAAGATGTACGAATGGGGCCCGAATTCCTTGGCTTGATTGGAGTCACGGCGGATGCATGCTGTGAATCTGATGTGGAATCGCGATGCAGTTATCACAGCTTTCCTGGTTCTTCGAGAATGATTCAGTCCGTTTGGCTGCGAGGTCGTATGAGCGAGAGTCGTGATATCGACGAGTTGAACGCGAGTCTGCGTGAAGACCGAGGTGTCCAATGAGGTAAGCGCCAGAGTAGCGTAGGCAGAGTACCATCAATACCTACTGCTCTTTCGAACAACCGACGAGGCCCAACAACATAATCACTCCAAGGAACCTCTACGCCGTCTCTTTCGTAGCTCAACCCTGAGTATCCGCGGATGTAGGGACAGCGCAGGCAGAAATGCGTGTGGCTTGCCTATTCGATGCCATGCGCCAAACGTGCATGATTGAGCAGGACCCCATGGAGGGTAGTGAACTGTGTCCGGTCGCAGGTCGGGCAGGCAACGCGACTCGGGGCGGGGTAAACGGCGGGAGTCCCGGAGCGTGTGGCAAGGAGGGCAAAGGGCAAGGGCACCTAGGGGGTGGGAAAATGATGGGTGCCTCGACGCGGAGGCCCGTTTGGTTAAATGGAGTGAAAAGTGCCGAGGGTCGATGCATGGGCGAGACTCGGACAGTGTCTTATAAAGTCCCAGCAGCAGGGCGGACTCGGAGTCACTTGATCCCACTCATTCCCGTGCTTTCCTTCAAGCTAGAACCTGAAACTCATAATGTCTGACATATCTCATACTCTTGGACTCGGATTTGCTCAGCCTATTAGGTAAGTACATGTATTTTTAACTTCGTGGCCCTCCTTGCTATGTAGCATGATTTTTCAGTGGGCAATTGGGCCACCATGGCCAACAAGGCACCCCAGGAGTGATGGGGGCTCCTGGTTATGCTCAACCCAACAGGTCAGTCTGTCATGTTTGAGTTAGTGTTTCTTACTAATGTATTATGATTTTTCAGTGGGCAATTGGGCCACCATGGCCAACAAGGCACCCCAGGAGTGATGGGGGCTCCTGGTTATGCTCAGCCCAACAGGTAAGTCTGTCATGTATTTTTGAGTTAGTGTTTCTTACTAATGTATTATGATTTTTCAGTGGGCAATTGGGCCACCATGGCCAACAAGGCACCCCAGGAGTGATGATGGGGGCTCCTGGTTATGCTCAACCCAACAGGTCAGTCTGTCATGTATTTTTGAGTTAGTGTTTCTTACTAATGTATTATGATTTTTCAGTGGGCAATTGGGCCACCATGGCCAACAAGGCACCCCAGGAGTGATGGGGGCTCCTGGTTATGCTCAACCCAACAGGTCAGTCTGTCATGTATTTTTGAGTTAGTGTTTCTTACTAATGTATCATGATTTTTCAGTGGGCATGGCCAACAAGGCTACCTAGGAGTGATGGGCAATCCTGGTTATGCTCAACCCAACAGGTAAGTGTCATGTTATTTTTGAGTTAGTGTTTCTTACTAATGTATCATGGTTTTTCAGTGAGCAATTGGGCCACCATGGCCATCAAGGCACTCTAGGAGTGATGGGCACTCCTGGTTATGCCCAACTCAATAGGTAAGTGTCATGTATTTTTTTTGAGTTCACCACAGTGTCTCCTGACTGATTTATTTGTCAGCTTGCAAGTGCCAAATGACCAGGCCACCACTGGCAGTCAACCTGATAATTTTGGAAATTGGGAACAGTCTCATCTAACTGATAGGTAAGTGCATTGCTTGGATTATTGTCATTGATACTTCTTACTAACATATAATAATTTTGCTAGCTTGGTTGAGGATACCTTGGATAGAACAGGACTCCATGCAGAGTATTCAGACCGATTTGTTCAAACATTCACCACTTCTGCTGGAGCTTTTGCAACCTATTGGAGCACCTTTGGAGAAGAATCCATTCCACCCTCATCTGGTGCTGGGCCTTTAGCTGGGACTAGTGCTCAAAATGTTTCCACTGGAAGTACATTACCTTCAACACAGCAAGAATACCTTGACCATCATTGGGACTTGGGTCAACCTTCAGATTTTCAAAATCATCCTGGAATGGACAAGCCTGAGTCCATGGATCAAGGTCATACTGGCACTCATGGCAATGATGGAAATTCAGGAGATCCAGTACCTGGCACAGTGTCTACTGGACTACAATTGCAAGACCCCCCTCACTTCTCTCATCCTAGTAAGTACTGTGACTAGTATGATCCCTCTTGAATGATTAGTGTAACTAATTATATCTTTAGAGCTATTCATATCTGCTCTAGAGCAGGCTCATGCAAATAACTGGTGCAAGATAATCAAGTCTGCATGTCTTGATGCATGCAGACATATCTGCCATTCTATGTCATTAGCTTCTATAACAGATAATGTTGCAGAGAGGATTTTGGTGGATGCCATCCTCAAGTTCAGACTCAACAGAGTTCAGACTCTGATTATGGATGGTGAACTGGAAAATGGTGAGCCTCTCTTATGCCAAATTAAAGTAAAAAATCATCATATTCAATAATATAGTCACAATCAATTTTCCCAAATTGAGGCAGACATCTACTCAGATCTCAAGCTCAGACACTACTTTCAAAGATACAATCATGAAGGAGCTTAAATGGGTCCCTGAGCAATTTGTTGGAAGTATCTGGCTCTTAATCATACACCTCCTCAAAACTCCAATGAATGACTCTCCTTGCACTCTTCCATTCAAGTTACTGGTAGTGAAGGATTCTTCCAAGTGGGTTCTGGATGTCACCAAGTTGAATGAGATGGTATACTGGGATGAGAGATCTGGATATCCCATGTTCCATAAGGAGATCATGTCAGATGAAGCAACTCAAATATATACCTTGGTAAGTGTTATATATTATTAATGTTCCAATCTATATTAATATATCATATAGGTACCATTTGGCAATGTGCCATTTCGTCAAGCCTTTTGGAGGGCAGTTTATGGAACTGAACACCATGGATATTTTGGGTTGTTCAGAAATGAAGTTGGTTCAGGCTCCAAGGTAACTTTGCAAGAAGCAGCAACTGTATGTGCATGGGTAAGTGAGAAGTTGGATTAAATATCATGATATCTTGTTTATCATTATTTCATATTATCACAGCTCATAGGTTGTGCTCAAGAATATCACCAGCAAATGTCAATGATAACACAATGGTGTTCCCACTCAAAACGCCAACAAATTGGAAAGATGTCCAAAAAGCTATTTGTGTTCTTTCGACAAATTATCCTAGGATTGCCTGACAAGTCCCTTGCTGAACAAGAGGTTTGGAGGGAAGGTTTAGTGCAATTTCTTTCTCCAACTCTTTAAGCACTTTTGAATGATAGAGATAACTTCCTGTACCAATGTTGGAGGATATCATGATGTATTTCACTGTTCAAGTTTACAAGTACTTGGTTCTCACTGGCACATCACACTACATATTGGCCAAAAGCACTAGGATTGCCTGACAAGAGATCTCTTGTTGAACAAAAGGTTTGGAGGGAAGCCCAACTCTTAAGTACTTTTAAATAGAGATGACTTCCTGCATCAATATCAGAGAACATGTATCTCACTGTTTAAGTTCATAGATACTCAGTTCTCACATCATACTACATATTGGCCAAAAGCACCACAGTATCACTCCATAACATGAAGTTTCTTCTGTAAATCCTTCTCTGCCTTTAGACTATTAATCTGGACAACCTTTGTAACACAACCAAATTTTGGACCTGCACTCAACCGCAGCCTTGGTTTGTTCATCCCGTATGAGCAATCAGTCAACATCCGAACAGAATAAAGAAAAGGGAATAAGATAACACACTTCTGACGAGGGATTGGTTAACGGATACAAGCAATGAACCACATTTGCCTTCTCACAGAATGAGGAACCTTGCGTGGTCGAGATCAATTCCCCGACATTGGAGCACCATCATCTACACTGCTGTGAAGTTTGAACTAGTGTCTGTTCATCATATATTTGCTTGAATTGTTCATGTACTCCACCCACACCACAACTGGCAGTGGGGAGTTTGCTAAGTGTCGGGACCAGGTTATTGTATTGTACATTAGAAAACGCAAAGCGACATTGAAAAGCAGATTCCTACCAAATCAATAATGTCTTGAACGTGCACTCGTCGAGGGTGGGGTATCAAGCCGAGTTATGAATCAACTCAGAGAGTTTACCCTGACACATATTTGATGAGCAATATCCGAACACGAACAAAATCACGACAATTGTAGTCCATTTTCCTGAACCACTCGGACCAACTGTCAATAAAAATTGACAGGGCAGTGTCTATGAGAATTAATACTTGGGATTTGAACGTGCCGACTGTACCTGGTAGAATGGTCCGATCTCCGGGCATCCTGCGAAGCTCTTACGGTTGACTAAGACTGTCTCTCTTCCGCGGTAGGTGATGGCAATTGACATGGAGACCTGACTCAAAGTTCCCAGTGCGAATAATCAACCTCTTCTTCCGGTATAAGGGACGCACGTTTTGGAATCATGGACACGTGAATTGGGGTATCACGAACGTGTCCTCCGTGATCCCCTCTTGCACTTCGGCTGCTCCCTCTTTGACGAGACTCCGCTCGGCCCTTGAGCGCCAGACCGACGTAGAACTCGACGTTGGTCCGCCCCGCCATCTGCGCTATGCGATGCCATAAGTTAAAAACGTCCATGAATCGCTCCACGTTCGACTTGAAGTGAACCGATAGATACAGCGGAGTATGAGATCGCAGCAGCCAGTTGACGTTGTGCGAGGACATCTGTTTACATTGGTGTGAGCGTGCAACGATCACTCGATCCCAGCTTCACTTACCAACATATCTGCGAATCGGACTCGTGAAATACTCGCACCTCGTCGCCATGATGTGAATGAGGGCATTGAACACTGGCGCAGACGGGTCTGGAAATGCACTAATGAGGAACCTGCAAAAAGATATTGTATCGGCCAAAATAAACACATACGACACATTCATCCAACGAATCCGCAAGCGCCCTCGAACCAGAGACGCCGAGCTTGAACCCCCGCGTTTCAAAAGCACCTCCGAATCAGTCTTTAGCGGGGGTAGATAGCGTCTTGTCAAATAAAAAAATCCGATGTCGGCAAGCGATAGCCAATCTGAATGCACGCAAACGACGTGACGCACCTCAGCACAGCCGTTTGCGGAAATACTTCATCGATCCTCATGGCTACGCTCACAAAATTTAGCCCGAAACACACTCTTCCACCAAGCTGTCTGCTCGACGACGATGGGCTCCGAAGATTCGGTCGATCTAAGATGGATCTTCACTTCGGAAGACGTGAGATTCAACACGCTGGTCGCCATACACATCGCTTTCAGCTTGATGGCAAGCACGTTGAGAAGGCGGATGGATTGCTGGTTCCGACGTAGCTGAGCGTCGTCCTGTGTAAGCAATATAAAATCCCCACTCACCGATCGTCCTTGTGTGTCTGCACCTCCTCAATCTCGAATACTGCCTTCGAAGAGATGGTGGACTTTGTGAACTTGACATTGAGGATCTCAACATCCTCTGTGAGTTGCCAAGTCGGCATTAGACGTCGTCCGCGTGCACCGATCGTCAAAGAGACTTACCCAAATGACGCTGAATGCCAATCTGTCTACGTATAGCCGAAGTGAACACAGTTTCTGCGCAAGAGCACTGACTACATGTCGATGCACTTGTCTACAAGGTATACCGTCGTCCCGCGCGAAGCAGTTTCGATATCCATGGGGATATCAGCAACTTGAAGGACGAAGTACGAAACGGTCGCAATGTCTGTGAAGGTCGATCAGGCTTGTCGATACATCCAGTCAGGGGGTACTCACGGATGCCAGCCTGTATCTTTCCACGAGGAAGACGACGCGCATGCAGAGCCGTCAAGATCCGAACCTCCAAATTATTGTATTGGTTGGCGTTAAATGGAGTTCTATTGCTTCGACGGCAGCCAGAGGCCGAACAGTAGGGAGGTGCTAAATGCAGAATCAGCATCGCATTTTCAACGAATAGGTTGAAACATACGTTGGCAAGCGTCGCTCGAGTGGCTGCAGCAGCTGTCCGTACGTGTGGCACAGAGTAAATGCTAGCACATCCAGCCACGAACGGGCGAGGCGAGCGCAAGGTGGATATTGTAACAGTTTGTACCCCTCCGGATGCCTATTGACAATCAGCACCCATCGATATCATTGACAGGCGAGCCTTGAATTTACCTTTGTCGTTCCGATCATTGAAAGCCTCGTTTTCTTCTGTGACGACTGTGGTCTCGCTACACCAAAGTGAGCGGGATAAGATGATAAGAGGAAGACACGAAAGATCGAAACTCATTGTGAAAGACTGATATTTTCTTGTCGTCTGCTTAGAACTTGCAAGAGATTGTACAGGAAAAGGTATGTGTGTCGGACTTCGTCCAGGACAGTTCGATGAAGGATGATAGGGAGAGATCAAGCTGGGGGATTCCATCAGATCCGAATCTGAGAGGTGTGTCAGTACGTATATCGCGCCGGGGATTGAAACTTATTGAAGGAGCATTACCTGCGACAGAAGTGTGTTCAGGACAAGCGGAGACTCTAGGATCACTTGCCAGTGACTCATTGGAATTTGGCAGTAGTGCTGTCGCGGAAGGAAAATGCTTCGACTGGTTGTGGGAAAAAAGATAGCCACGGTTCTGTGGGAACTTTCAACTTTGGACCGTCCCGTGGGAATCCCGGGACCTGGGTGTGACGAACTTTAGTTTGAAAGGAGGCTGGAATCCTATGGATTCCAAGTAGGATCATTCTAAATTGTGAATTGGGGGCTTATTCACCACTGTCTTCCACATACACTAATGGTATCAACTATCGCAACAAGCACTGATCTGCTGGTCGTTCCGAGTTCGACAGTTCGTCTTGTCACGGTATGTTTCTGTGACCTGTCACATCTTCGTTCATTGCCAGCCCGATGTGTGCACGGCGTTGCTTAAGCGTTCATGCATTTAGATCTAATAGAAAGGCGTTGCAGAACTTGTTACCATTCTTACGAACCCATTCGTGTGTCCCTTCTCCATCTTCGGTATTGAAAGTACAGTTGCTTCTGCTCACTCGTACCAGGCATTCCAGTCATCGACGTCAACGTCACTTTCGTGTTGTCAATGACAATATTGTTAACGAGGTTAATACCAGTGGTGAGATGACACTGATATCATTTCTAGCGCGGCAATTCGCTCGCTCGCCGCACCTCTAGGACTTGACATTGACACTTATGTGAGAGAGTAAGGATGATTGTCGAGATCCGCGATAGCGGTCGAGAGAAGGACCGTCCCCACGTATCCGTCCGGCCGAACGACTACAAGTGTGCTCTTCTCCAGATAGATGCCGTACCTCTCATACCCACGTTCTTGAGTTCCCGTCACATCCGTATCGTCAATACAGCCCGAAACGAGGGTCAACGTCACACGGATCAATCAACTATCGGCATGAGACCAGTGTGAACGGAAGATCGGAGGAACAACTACACACCGTCTCTTTTTTTTCCCGCGGCGATCGTGACCACGTCGACCGTCGACGGCTTCCCATCAGCGCTGTACTTGCGAAACACGCTTGACGGTGCGCTCCATTCCTCCCCGAGATCGCGGAGCTCGGCGATCCTCGCATCGGTCAAGTGCCCCACGAAAAAGAACAACATGAACCGGGCGTCCGCGAGGGGCAGGTCCTGTATCTCTATCAGGCGCACTTCCGCGGCACGAACAAAGATCTGAGGAATCATTCGTTCGCCAACGGCACTCGCGCATGTCTGTTATATGGGATCCGCGATGCAGAGGGAGGTAAATGGACGCCAATGCTGCTCGTGAACCCTCCAAACGTTTGAACGCACTGATAGACAAGTCCACAAGAGAAATGAATGATCTTGATCACCATGCGCAATCTTGGTTTGCCTCTGTCCTCGGCTTTTTGGAGAACATGGCTGAAATTTTCTTATCAATGTCTATCAGGTACTGGGCGTACTTTCTGCCACTAGGAAGAGACGATATGGTAAGAACAAAAAAGCAGAGTTTTATCAACACTTACGGTCTTCAGGAGTGACGGCGTGGCCCATCCTCGGAGCACCTGTGTGAGATTCCACGCTACACGATTAGCAGTTTTCGCCCGAGGACACTCGAGATACGCATACCGAGGTTATGGGTATCATTCATACTCGCATTCATCACCTGACATAGACCATCGATAAACGACTCCAGAATTCCAGGTGGAAGATAGGGTCTTCTTACCAGCTTTGGGGAATACGTGTGACCTACACATCAGGAACTTGGGGTTTTTTCTGACTTGACTGATGGTGACTGACAGTGACTGAAATGACTGACATCAGCTATATCAGAAACATCAGAACAGTCAGAGTGTCAGATCAAATCAGTAAATCAGTGGAATGCTTACTGACAGCAGTCTTTCAGTCAATAATACCTTCGGTGAACTCAGGTTTCAATTTTGTCACATACTTCAGTTACTCATTTGATGTCATATACTCATTAATTTAGAATGTAATGTTGTCAGTTGAATCAACTTCACACTAATTGGTTAACTCATTCACCAAGTATATGCCATGCATTCATCTCCACAGAAATACAGCTTTCCAGTCATTACATATGTTCAATATATCATGCATTCAGGTGGTAATTGTCTACTAGCAGCTCAGTTAAATCAGGTTCACATTTGTTGATTAATTCATTCATTCAGTACATGTCATGAATTCATTCAATCAGAGATACAGATTTTAAGCCACTATATATGTTCAGTGTATCATTCATTCAGGAAGCAACTGTCTACCGGCAGCTCAGTCAAGCCAGATTCACATTGATTAGTTGATCCATTCATTAAGTACACATCATGAATTCATTCAATCAAATGTGCATATTTCCAGTCATTACATATATTCAATATATCATTCATTTAGGAAGCAAGCATTTAATATTATCTCAGGTATATAGAGACTCAGATTTGCAAGAAGTTCATCATCACAGCCTATCATGTATATTCACACAATCAGAGGTACAGATTTTCAGTCATTACATATATTCAGTGTGCCATTCATTCAGGAAGAAGTATCCAACAGTAGCTCAGTGATGTAGAGACCCAGATTTGTAAGTAATTCATCAGCACAGCCTATAAGTTTATCACCGTCTAATTATTTCCAGTCTGTGAGTTTCTCAACTGTCTCATCCAGCAATCATAACAGAATAACATATCACAAGTCCATTAAGTAGGTAAAATGATTTACTACTACTCTGAATCCGGTTCATAACCGACTGCTCTTCCTGACTTGAGCTCCATCCTAGAAACAGCCTGATCTAAGTTTGAAATACCTTTGTGTACTCCAATATACTCAGCTGCCTCTATCATCAAATTCCGCCACTTCCTATCTGAGAGATTCTCGGCTGACTCCATAACCTCATTAGTGATGGACATCCATAACTTCCCTGAGAACCTCCTGTAGGACTTCATAACCGGTGCCACATAATGACCAGAGTCCCAACGGTGAAAGGCTCTCTCAACCTGCACAATAAGTAAGCATGAGGCACAATTAGTTGTACACGCACTGCAACAGTTGAAAGGGACAGAGCAGAACAAGGCCACCTTCTGTTCCTTACATGTTCCGGAACAATCTGGGTGGTTGAGAGAACAAAAGCGAAGGTCTCAAGTATACATTCATGCAAAAACAAGCCTTTCCCAGTCTATGGAGATGATTAGTAACATAACCGACAAAGATGTTCAACGTACTGGATTTTCAGGATCCGTCTCATCATCAATGGCCCTCCACATATAAGGATAGATCTTGGGGATAATGGGATACTTGCGCCCATTGGGATACGTGACTTCCTCAGGGACAGGGACTGCCCATGCAACATAGTCAGCTCGATTCTTTGCAATCATGAATTGCTCGTATCTCTCAAAGAAACCTTTGACTGCTCTTTCCGCAGCCTCAGCTAAATCCCCTCGCCAGTCATATGTCTTTTGCTTCAACTGTCACAAAGAATGTTAGTGGAAGAAAGACAACATAGAAGAAATAACATACGAGAGCATAAACCGGCTCGCCTCGAAGGGCAACCGTATGCTCAATCTTCATCAGATGGT
>JBBPOT010000081.1:0-22554 GCA_038091595.1 Leccinum subatratum | reverse complement strand
CCGTCGATGCGACGGCGTGTGACAGGGAGTGACCCAACGCCGACACCGCCACCGGGAACGGGGACGAGTGTGCCCAGCCGACCTGTGTTGTCGCCGTTGAACCCGAGGGCGCGGCAGAACGGGTTGTTGTCGACGGCAATGATGGGCCAGAGTGCACAGTCATTTTCGGGGTCTGTGATGGGTGCGGGTTCTGCATCTGGGTCGTCATCGCTGGCGATGCAGCAGCAGAGGCAGCGGCGGCCGGGGCCGCCAGTGACATTGGGTCCACGGAAGACTTGAGTTCTGATGCTTGCCAGTTTTTTTTTCTTTGCTACCACCTTTTCTTACTTACTTCCCTTGAGCATCCATCGATTGTACACGCACATTTCAAGCAGCATATATGTAGTCGCGTACGTTCTTGTCACGTCACGATGGAGTTCGAGAGACTTTAGGAATGGAAAATGCCCCTGGGGAAGTACATATGCTGATCTTTAGAGTTTGATGCGCCTTGGAAGCTGTCATGTCATCGCATTGACAGGGAAAGCGGATCGGGCTGCCCTTGGAACATAATTGAACGAACTTCCCCAGATCTGCAAGCACGCTGTATCACCCATCACCACCCTGACACTGCGATGTGATCTCAGTGAAGCATTTGTTGCATTTGTTGCATGGCAACACATCATTATTATCATTGTTCCAGTTCCAGGGGTTTGAGAGGCTCGTGCGATGCGACAACTAAGAAAAAGATAAATATATAAAACACCTTTACATTCGTGCTTTGGCAGGCACTACAAGGTTCGACCGAATGGTCGATATGTCATCGTCGGTCAGCCCACAAAAGTTCCTCACATAACCTTCTATGCCGCCGTACTTGTCCTTGAATAGACCCAGTGTGGCGTGCATTGTCTCGTAGCTGTCAGCCAGGTCAACGAGTGCGGAGGAGATAGGGTCGCAAATTGTACGCACCAAGAGGTTAACATTCGGAGTGCGAGCTCAGAATTGGCGGCGAAGAGCGGTTCTTTCGAGAGCCGTCTGAGGACCTTCATCAGGGGAATGGTGAAGAGCTGATATAACCAGATAGTTCTGATAAATACTCATCATTATGCCATAGAAATAATAAGCATTTATAATCATTCAACATTTATTTCCATACTGAAAGCACATTATCTATACTGATATGTATTCATCATTAAGATGGCTGATTACCAGTAAATGATCATTTATTGATAATTCTATATCATTCAGATGATGAAAGATAATGAATCATCATATAATGATCAACTCACATCACCCTGATGGTTCATGAGTATGCAATATCATATGATGATCATGCATTTTCCACATGTAAGATACAGATATCATTTGATCAAATGTTAGATGTCTGGCTAGATTATCATCAAGCATATCAACTCTCTCAGTCAAAATATTCCACTATCAATAGTGGAAAATTGATATACCAGATAGTTCTCATCAATACCCATCATTTTTCCATGCAAACAATAAGCATTTATAATCACTGGAAATTCATATTCATACTGAAGGCAAATTATCTATACTGATATGTATTCATTGTTAAGATGGCTGATGACCAGTAAATGATCATTTATTTATAATTCTATATCATTCAGATAATGAAAGATTATGAATTATCATATAATGGTCAACCAACACCACCCTGATGGTTCATGAGAATTCATTATCAACATATGATCATGTATTATTCACATGTAAAATACAGACATCATTTGATCAAATTTTAGATGTCTGGCTAGATTATCATCAAGCATACCAACCCTCTCAATCAAAATATTCCATTATCAATAGTGAACAGTTGATATACCAGATAGTTCTGATAATTACCCATTATTCTTCCATGGAAATGATAACATTTATAATCACTGAAAATTCATATTCATACTGAAGGCAAATTATCTATACTGATATGTATTCATTATTAAGATGGCTGATGACCAATGGGTGATCATTGATTGATAATACTATATCATTTAGATAAAGAACAATAATGAGTTATCATATAATGGTCAACCAACACCACCCTGATGGTTCATGAGAATTCAATATCAACATATGATCATGTATTATTTACATATGAAATGCAGACATCCATGACAAAGTTTGATCAAATGTTAGATGTCTGGCTGGATTATCACCAAGTATACCAACCCTTTCAATCAAGACAATTCATCATCAATGGTGAAAAGCTGATTTAACCTGATAGTTCAGCTAATAACATGTAATTATGCCATGGAATTTATATCTACTTATATCAAATGATAAATTATATGCATTTTGAAAGTTTGTGATCAATATTGACAAGTACTTATCTTTGTGATAATATTTATCAGGAAACGATCATGTGAGATCATGGATTGACATGACTTCATCTTTGAGATAAATGACTGTCAATAAGATAATCACCTAATCTCATTCTAATGACTATGGAGCCTGGAATATCATCAAGTAATCATGGATCAAACTTATACTTTATATATTGTCAATCATGTCAACAATATTTCATCACCTTTGGTGTTAGTATTTATACACCAATGATTTTCTGATTATATCTCAATATCATTCATTCTACATCATTGCATCACTTTTGTAATTTGGAAGTTATCTACAACTCTGGAACTGCCAAAGGCTAGTGTTAGCAACTCTTGCTTGAGTCAGGTCCTTCAAGTTGTTCCACAGCCTGTATCTAACCTTGAACAGTGTCAGGCATCTGCAAATAAAAGTTGACTAGTATGAGCTAGAACCCATCCCCACCGTGACGGAGCCATATGATCTCGAACAGACACCCATTCACAGCCATGCCTCCCCGGGCCAGTGGTCGGTGACTCTCTGCTCGCCTGTTCTCGAGCGGGGGCAGCCGCGAAGAGGACATGCCATCACACTGGTTCGCCTTCATTTTATTTCATTGTTTTGTCCGGACAAGCTTGAAACGCGTCCGTCGATTCTGACCAGATCCCCAGTGGGAGACGGGGCACTTACAACAATCTGGCGACATTGCTTTCTCTGCAGAGGACACGAATCTGCTTCGATGGACGCAACCAGACTAGTGCACTCATTAGTACCCTACACGGTTGATCGTTTGCACGCAATGTTATGTAAGGCATGTTTCTGCGTGGCGATGAGCACTATCAGGATCGGTGGCGTCATCATAACTTAAGCAGGAAGTGCCCGAGCAAGACAAAGTCACACGTACGAGGAATTCAAAAAACCCGAGCCTGTCTCTACAACACCGCAAATGTGCACAATGGTGGCCATGAGAGATCCCAACCGTGGGAAAGTGGGATCCATCTAAGTCCGGGGAACAGTGATTGGCAAGGAACAGGACAAGCAGCACTGCAGTGTTCCAGACAATGGACCCCAGGGAGATGACTGCAATACAAATCAAGGGGCTCAGAGGAAGCTTTCCAGTACTGTCCGGGAACGCCTTAACGAACATGTATGCGACGATAAACAATACCGCCATCACCACAGGGAAGATGACCTCGGAGAAGATGACATTCTGCCATTTGGCGCGAGGAACGTCATCTGAAAATTTGTCGGACGGAATCCCAAGTTTCTTCCTTTTATATCCGGTAATCATAGTTCGGGACAACTGACAATATCCGATCCAGGAGTTGTTGTGCGAGCGAGAGTTTCCATGTGACATCCATCGCAAGAATTCCCTGAAAAGAGACAGGTGAGCATGCGATGGATCAAAATGCACAGGCTCTACACACCGATAGTCAATGATAAAATCAGAAAACACGAATTGATGAGGGTTGAACAAGAATGGAGCGACGCAAAGTGCGAGAATGGAAACCCAGAGGTAGATGAGGTACGGCGTCCACCATGCCATCGTGACATATAAAAGCATGATCAATGTTCTCGTCCCAAGGTATATGCTCGGGCCAGCGAAAAGAGAGAATGGGGTGCTAAACGATAGACGGGTGGTGGCAAGTACTCTCGGCTGAGCATCTGCTCTCCCATTCCAGTCCCGATCTTCGTCTGGAAATTCAAGATGGTACCACAGCCAACATCATGACCCTTGCCGCACTGATAATATTCCGTGTGCTTGATGCGACCACCGCGGCCTATGGCATTCATGCCAGCAAAGACATCCTCGTTCAAGTGTGACCCCTTTTGAACCTTCGAAACGCCCCCACGGGTGTTCATGTACAGCCCATTCAAGAAATCGGGGTGACCGTAGTGAAGTTTTCCATCAATCCAGGCCCAGGAACGCGCAGAGAGCGTTCCGAACCGTCGGTTGCTTGCCAGCAGCAATATCACCAAGAATACCTACGTTCTCCGAGAAGATGTATTCGCGGGCACCGACGATGGCGACTGATAGTTTCTTGAACTCCTTGTCCCCGTACTGAGCATACGGGCTCTGGCTCGAGACAGAGTACTCTTCGAGCTCGCCGAGGACGTTACGGATCTTGAGACATTCTTCAAGGTAGTTGTCCTGGTTGGCATCGATGAGCTGGAGATATTCGCCGCGGTAGAAGACAATCGCGTGGTTCTGGTTGTCCGATTTTCCGTTGCCAAGAATGGGATTACCAGGCAGTTCGATGCGGAACTTAGGCCGACGACGTCCGGTCTCAGTGTTGAACTCTGTTGGCGTGCGATGTCAGAACGCAAGCAATTAATCGTATCGCAGGAGACGACCTAGACGAACGGGAGCGCGTGTCGGATGGGGTAAGGGGAGAGCTTGAGTTTGTTGATGTGTCCGAATACCAATATCAGGGACTCTTGGATCCTGTCGAGGTCGGTCGCAGAGACATTTCATGGGCTAATTGTACTTGTGGAGCGACGCACATACGGACGAGGCGTAAGCTAAAAGCGAGGAATACAAATGGGGTACTCACCGAGATCAACAAGCCCAACTCCGGGATGAAACTGACGGTTGCCCGGAATCGTTTAGTGTTTCTGAGGCACTCCATAACCACGTTGGCCTCCTCTGTGCGGAGTCGCTCTTTCCGAGGTCAGCCAGAAATCTATTTCTCAGTGGGACGCAGTGCCAGAAGGCACGGAGCCGAGACCACACAAGTGTCTGCATCGAATTGGATGTCGGGCTTGAGCGTGATGTCGAGACCCAGCCTAGCGCGCCGAATGAAGCGAGGCGTGCAGTGGGGTGTGCGAGGACGTCTGTACTATATATGGTGTGAGGGTGGACCAGATCCTTCGAGCTTGATCTTTTTGTATTTCAAAAGCACGTCCTGGCGATTCTCGAGATTCGTCCTTCGAGGGGGTATATGGTGTCTAGTTGAAAAATAAAAACGGTCCAGTCGCAGCGCTTCGCTCTGAGCTTGATGGGTGGCGTGGGATTGCGTGACTCTGGCAAGGTTGTAAATTATAAGCCTAGTGATCACGTGCATGCCATCGGCAATACCTCTGTCATGACACCCGAGTCACTGTGGTCACCGAGCTCAAGCCCACCGTAAGACCAACACGCTCGACCTTCTCGCCACCGACCTTGTCAACCTATCAGGCCACCACCACTTGACATTTTCCGGACACGCCTGCATCACCACCCTCGCCGACAGCGCACATCCACCGATGCAAGGACGCCACGACGGACACCAACGCCCCGTTCGCTATCTCATCATCGACCACGCCCTCACCCCGCGTGACATACGCAAGAGCCCCGTGACGTCGTCCCTTTGAAGGAGACAGGCGTCGGCAAGTCTTCCATCTCCTCACGCGCTGCAGGTTACCCAGGTCTCGTCCGATAGCACCGCGTGCATGCTCAGTCAATCGGGCACCGGTTCTGGCGAAACGACGGGGGTCGAGCTGGTTGGAGGACTATCTGCCTCGAGCGGGATTAGTCTTCTTCTGTTCCATATCCACGGCAACCGTGTGACAACGATAATTCAGAGCAACCGCTGTGAGGGTGCCAATCGAGCTCGCGGTGACTCACCTCGAGCGGGAGCTAGACAAAATGGAGGGCTACTAGGGGGCGCGCAGTGTGATGACGCTCGAAAAGAACGGGATATGCGTCTACGGGTACGCGTGCATCACTACGTTGGCCGAGCATCCCAGGTACGTCGAGTTGCGGAGCGCGGTGTAGGAGCCACTCTGGCAGTACACCGACTAGGGCCAGTTGGTGATGGGGCCCAAAATGACGTTGGCTCGGTTGGCTACTGAGCGCGCTCCTCGGTTTTGGGTTTCCCAAGGCATGTATTTGGTGCACGTTTTCACGAAGCGTTGTCATTTGGAGCTGGACGTGGCACATAAGGTGGCGACTTGCATAGAGAACGCGACGGACATATAGACGTACGTCTGGCATGGGCTGTTAGTAATTGTTTTTGGAGGAAATAGAGAGAAAGAAAAGGCACACTCACATTACCGATCTCTCTTCGATCTCTCCCATCAACGTCGTCGAGTCCTTGCTTGCTGTCAAAGCTGTTGGTCGGATCATGCGTAAGCGACAAGGCACATGTCAAATAAAGAGAGCGAGTAACACTCTTTAGACGGAAATCGACCGCCATCACGATCCCCTTGTGTCTGTGAAGCTACACCAACGCGCACATATATGTTCTAAGAAAGACACCAAAGAAGGGACGAACCTAGTCCAATACCCGCCCGCTCTCGACTTCCCAGCTTCCCGTCGTCGTCCCAGCTTTGCGCGCCTTTGAGCAGCGTGTTTTCGAAACCGGCGGGTGCCTCCTGGAGCATGCGGTGGATGTACGCTCGGGGAGGGCGACAAGGGACGGACGCCATGGATGAAGGTTTTGCGGGAGAAAGAGCGCGAGGGAGGTCGCTGTGTCAGTGTCCTATAAACGCGTATGCTTTGTTCTTGCGTCGTACACCTGTGCGTCAGCCGCACAGGTTGAACGTTTGTTTGTTTTTTGAGAAAAAAAAAAAGAACGAAAGGAAAGGAAGGCTACGCACATTGAATCTCATTCTCATACGCGCCCGTAACAGGACACCCGACCTCCCAAACTGCGACCGTCATCCGGCTGAAGGCTTTGATGATCCCGCGGTGGGCGTGGATCTTCTTGATGTGCTGCTAGTGGTGACGCCCGTCCGACTTCGTCTGCGGAGAGGGTGTAGAGCGTCGGCGAACAGAGAGGCAGGTCGAGGATGGAGGGTCTGTAGAGGCTGGGAGAATGTCGTAGCTACTGTTTGGGGGGGGTAGGTCCGCCAACAGAGCTATCCGACATAAAAGAAAGAAAAAGAAGGTCAGTCATGCCGCAGCGAGTGAGTATGGATGGGACACACAGACACTTCTGTCCGCTGAACACGCATCAGTGTTTTGCCCCATATGATCGAACCGGCTTGAACTCGATATCTCAGCCTGGTGGGCGTCAAGATGTAGCTCGGCAGAAGACATTGACGCCTCACTGAATGCACGCCGCTCAGGGTGATAATCCGGACTCCTCGAAATTGCTTGTGCGAAAGTTGACGGTCCGAACCAGGCCGTGAATCCGGACCTCTGGATATGGCAAATCGTCTTCGAACTTGGAAGCTTGGCTCGGGTCGAGGTTGGGATCGTCGAAGTCCAACGAGTGAAAGCGTCCGCGTGGATACTCGAGGCCGTCCAACTCCCAAAGCTGAGTGAGATGTGTCAACAGAGTCTTTTACAAGACTTGCTGAAAAAGCAAAAAGGATGAACACGAGCTGAAGATAGAAGAATTGAAGTCGCGGTTGTGGCTTTAACTTCGCCACCTGTCGTCTGGGGTTCATGATTCCGGAGGACATGAACGTGAATGGGAGAAGAAATGAAACTACATAGCAGCTGCCCAGTGAGAACCAGGAGGTGTTTTGACAGTTTTCAAACGGGATCATCGTTGCTTGATTGGACACAGGATTTTTTTTTGCACCATAGATGGTCCAAGCTGGAGCCGGTCAACGAAAAATAGGAAAAGATGATTCTATTAGTCTAAAATTTAAATAGTCCTCACAAGAGTACGGGAGTGACGTGATCAACATTGTAATAAGCGTGTACTATTAGTATAACTGGGTCACACCTGGCTGGAACTGACTCGCTGTCTTTCCGTTACAGCATGACGCGACGTTTCGTCAGCTGCCGCATGTGTTTCCGAGGAAGAAAGAGAAATCAAACTATGGTTTCAAACCCCGATGGACTCCGAGCTTTCTGGAGGTTTTTTCCATTGCCGAGCGAACTTCCGTGTGCATCCGCCGATCGACGTGGATAACAGAGTTGTGGGATACACTGTGGCGTAGTAGCGGGGCACCAGTAGTAGCTCACGGAGCCACAGGATCAAATGAAAGAAAGGTTACCACTTCAATTTGCACTCGCAGTAAAGTGGACTCCGAGCACGATTGGACCCAAAGAGACGGCATATATACAAACTAATTGCAAGTTACATACTTAGTATCAGTACAGAGTCCTTTCCGATAATGAAAGCAATCTAGACCGACCGGCAATTCCCGCAAACATGATCATTTCTTGGTTCCTCCATTCACAAGCCCCATTATTAAGTATCAGGTTTGTCACCGAGGTTGCACCCCACCTTTTCGCCCGCTCTCACTCAAACGTCTCCCAGACAGGCATACCGATGCTGTCATTATTAGTCGAAGACACCTCCTAAGGGAAATACGTCAATACACAATCATTTCCCTCAACCGACACACCATTGACGATATCTTGATGGGCTTTAATTTCGGATGTAACTTGACTCTGCGAGCTGCCCGCTTCAACATAAGCTTGTCGCTGTGTATGAGGGAGGTTTGGCTTTGCATGACCCATGTGGGCAGATATTTGCGTCCGGGACGACTTGAGGACTTGAAGAACAGGGCCCCTCTTCTTTTGCAGACGTGGTGGAACTTGGTTCGATCCATGCGAAGGAGCGTATTGAGAATTGTCAGCGTGAGAAGAGATACCTTCCCGCGGCGCGATACTGGCTATGTGGTTGATGGTCTGGACACAAGCCCCATATCATTTGCGCTACATTATCAGGTCTCTCGATAATCGTCCCCTCTGCGCCAGATGGGCATCTGGCATCTGGTAAAGAGAGGGGCCCGTGGAGGGCGGGAATCGGGCGGGGGGGAGAGTTTGCCCATCTGATCCAGTCTTCATCTTCTTCGATCTGGGGATCCGATCCCTCCGACGCAAAAATCCATCTGGAAGTTGAATGCCAGCTGCGATGATGAGAAGAGACTCTGGAGAGGAGGGGGGCGAAAGTGTTTGAGGAATGTCAGAAGGTGCGCGGAAAATGCGGACACGTTCGCGACGTCCACCATATGATCTAAACGAGTCGCTGTTGGAAGTAGAGGGTGAATGGAAGAGTTCCGCGCATGGTTTCAATTTTTGGCAGACACGAGTGGGAATAGACACGACGCGTTTTCCGTGAATTTGGGATATGAGGGACAATGCTTCACTCCTATTTTCTGGCATCGATACGCCGGTTTAAAACCTCGTTCGGAGGGCATCGGGGGTATGTGCGATTGAGAAGTCGGCGAGAGGCCAGCGGGGCCATTATCGGGGGGAGGGGCCACGGCGCGAGGACCACGGCGGGGTCTACATACGGAGAAGGCACTTGTTCTGCGTCTGTCTGTACTGTCTACATATTCCTTGATGAGACCCATCGGCGATGGTGTGAATTGCACTCTGTTTGGATTTTCTGTCGTCAAGGACGACGACACGACCGGCGAAACGAAAGCAAACGTACGCGAAAAAAATATGGTCGATAATTCCAAGACTGTCTAGTGCGGCCGAGAGGACGTCTGAGCGCCGTCAGCAAGCAGCGTCTGAACAAGAAAGAGTAAGATCTCATAATTATATTTTGCACACCAGGCAAAATATCGTCTATTTTCGCGCCATCATTGGCAAACTGAGCATCCAAAAAATCACAGCCCAGAGCACACACCTTTGAATAAAAAATTAGAACACGAATCCGACGAGCCTGAAATAACTTTAGTGTTGCACGCCCGTCATTGAGGACGGCACGTACGCCAAGGGTATAAAATTGAGCGCCATCGCTGGCGGGATAAGTTCTATTAAATAAAACCGGAGTTCGTCAAATGGTCAGCGATTACTTTTTTCTTGTATAGATCATGCCATAGAAAGGGAATGCTCACACATTGCACCAAAAAGATTGTGAGCGACGGCGAACCCAAACCATCTACTTGATATATCACATAAAACTATTGGGCCACCTCTTCATCTACAACACGGAATGACCGGCGCGACGGTCCCGACCACGAATAAATAAAACAGCGCTACAGAAAAAATGGAAATGAGGATTAGTAGCAGCCGACCAGCACCGATGGGATCATGTGCGGCTTACAACTGCAGTTTCGGACCCGAGGCAGAACGAACGAACGGAAAGAGATGTCATGGCCCGAAACTCACGGAACATGATCAAACATCCACGACTGCACTAGAAGTTGAGTCGTCCCGCTGAGCGACGACCGTACTCACGATTTGCGTGAGCGTTCAAGTAAGCACGTCGGGCTCGAGAGTCGATGCACGACGAACCGACGATTTGACACCAAGACGCGATCCGAGGGGGAATCTTCATGTAATGCCCGAGCTTGAGGTCCGACGTAAACACCAGCGCGTGGACCATCGGCTACCAAATACTCAGCACGTGAAACTACTAGGGTCATACAAAGCGATCGTCAATTGGACTCACCATGTATCCGTATGTCTTGAACAACATCATCGCGAGCGGACGACCGGGCAACGCATACGAGCATTTCTCGGAACCGAATCCTAAATCCTAAATCCCCAGCAGTACGTACCCGATGATCAGTACCATAATGACACTGCAAGGGAATACGATAACCAAGGTTCGCCTCCAGGCACGAAGTAAAACTTACTTGAGACCAACCTACTGGTTCATGACCGTAGGGAATGACTTAAGTGAACACTTGGCAAAGTTACGCGCGTGACCAGCGCAATGATGATTCAGAAGCAGAAACGCGAATCCTACACACCTATCAACACATCGATCACGAACGCCCACCCAGGCATTTGCTTTTGCCACAGCTTGATAATGAGCACGCCCGGCCCAGAACGAACACGACCAGAAACAGCACGAGGTACCACCAATCGGGCACCGTCCCGAGGGGCACCATCGCCAACCCTGACACGCTTGAACACACCCTGCGGGTACACGCTCATTAACCTCGCATGCACGTCCGGCTCCTCCCTGAGCGATCGCCGCGTCTGCAGGATTATCTGCTTCCGAGAGTAGAAAAACGTGTGGACGAGCGTGATCGTGGCAAACGACAACCTCGACTTCGAGATCAGCGAGGCCAGTCAAGAAATCGTAGATCGAAGACAGACATACCCAAATGCAATGGTAAAACACATCCTAAAAGAAGGAGGGTCAACGACTTTGTGCTCATCCAAACCGAAACACGTACGTCATGAACACCGGACTATATGCGTCCATGTTGAACCTGACGTTTGGCGTCAGAATGCACGTGACGTTGTATGGTTGCATTGGTAGACCAAACGCGACGAAATCCTGTCCTCGACTTCATCAGTGCCAGGACGAACGGACACCTTGCGAGACTCACGGCATGTATAGCGACTTCCACGTGTTCATAAGCTGTCTGCGTCAACTTCAACTTCCTTACCACATTCGAAAGCAGAAAGAGTCACGGACGGACGTAGAGTAACGGCGTGATGATCCCTGCATACGAGCTCCGGGTCAGCACCCTACCATGGACGTACCTGACCCATTCGCCTCGTCAATTCGCGAACCGCTCAAAAGAAGGGGGAAGACAAAAGGGGAAAAAACGTACCCAAACAACTGTGCAACGACTTGCGAACGAAACATGAGCCCAGACTCGGTCTCGACCTCGGAAAGAAAAAAAGTTCCAGGTGGACGCACCATTTTCGTGTCATCACCCACTAGAAATACGATGGTGCCCTCAATCCCCGCACCCGTCCAAAAACAGAAGAAAGGAAGAAAGATTATGCCAGCGTTGAAATCTTGATAAAATCATGTTCAGCCTAAGCATGCCTCTCCAAACGCTATCATACCGCTCAACCGTCCAGTCCCGACATACTGCTGCGAATAGCGCACACGTCACGAGTGTGCTCGGGCATAGTATCATGCTCGGCGGCGGAGTTACGAGAAACCGACGGGTTAACTGCCCGCTGACTTGGAGAGGCTGGTCAGTTGGTTAGAAATCACGAAGAGGAGCCATCGATCTAGCAAATATATCGTCAGTGGGAATTCAATATTATATATATATATCAAAAAACACGAACAAGGAAAACTCCATCTTTGGTCATAGTACACCCTTTGCACCGCAATCATGTTGGTCAAAAAAGTTCGGTATCAGTCATATGCTTCAGGCCCAAGCGCCTCGATACGAGGGACGCCGCTCACTACATATGCCGACCCCGATCCGATGCTGGCCATGATCTGCGAACGAGGTAAATAAACGATAAACAAAGCGTACAGGATCCCAAAAACAACTGCTCACCGTTATTAACATGTGCTCCTTCCTCGTAAACGGCCCCGGATTCAGCGACACCCCGAACATCATCCGCCTTTGTACGCACGACGCCCATATCGTCCCTGGCGGATACGACAACAACTGCGCCGCGATCCCGACGACAGGCTCGGGTTGGAAAAGCAAGAACTAGTTCACGCCGGGGATGACCACGGACCACAATAGACCGAGGACGAGGGAGCGCAAGTTCAGGGCGGGCACGGAGGGGCTTTTCGGTGTTGGCGACCGCCGAATGGGTTTCGGGGTAGTGCGAGTCGTCGTCGTCTGGTGGTTAGGGTGGTCGAATGTCGGGGTATAGTCCTGCGTGTTTAAATAATTGGGATGGATGGATGACTCGACGGTGAGCAGGCACGCACTGAGATGCCGGAGGTTGCGGAATTGGAATCAATGGATTTAATTACAGACGAAGGATGAACATACCTGAATGACACGTCCGGACATGGTCGTTCGACTCCGAATTCTTATCCTACCAACTCCTTGCACATCCGCAAAGAACTCTTCATGCGAAGCCGGGCTGTCGCACCATCACGGTCGCAGTGAATAACGGCCTTGCGACGGGGATGTGCGCTTGTCGGGCGTCAAACTTGCAAAGGAGAGTCAGAGTCGGAGGGAATCACAGAGGGTCAGGGAGGGATGGAACAAAGAAGTGCCTTCAGAAGACAACCTCGTTACTCCTGCATGGAAACCAGAGAGTGAGTTCATGTCTTCCACCGGGATGTCGAAGCCGAGGGCAAGTTGCGAATCGTGATCTAGGATGAAGCGAAATGCATACAGACCTTTCACTCGCTCAGGTCTCTGTGGCGAATGAAATAAGCAAGAAAAATTCATGATTCTCATCCTTTTTACATACAAGACGATCTTCGGCAAGCCACGTGTCGCTGATGGCCTATACAATGTATGGGTCAAGGCATGCCATCGCGAAGACCGGGAGGTGACGCACGCATGAGTAGGCTGCACGCTTTCAATCACTGCGATGCAGGGAGGCTTCTTGAATATGCTTATCAGATCTAGAACTGAGAAAATGACATGCCACCCAGTCTGCCCACACGAGCCATGTCTTCCTCTCTTAGTATCTGAGCATGTTCGAGCCGAGGTCTCAGCATTGTAACATCGACATCCTTGAGCTCTACCTCGAAGGTATCCAACACTACACTGTTTGCGTAGTCTCCAATAACATGAATGTTCTGGTAATTTGAATGAAGATCCAAGAAGTATAAACATCAATTTCAAGAACTCACCACTTGCCACCCATCAGGGATGTCATTATGAAGTATCTTCCCATCTAAACGCATGAACCCTTTCAT
This sequence comes from Leccinum subatratum, assembly GCA_038091595.1. Taxonomy (NCBI): domain Eukaryota; kingdom Fungi; phylum Basidiomycota; class Agaricomycetes; order Boletales; family Boletaceae; genus Leccinum; species Leccinum subatratum. The sequence goes on along the minus strand of JBBPOT010000081.1, from coordinate 8,818 downwards.
AAGCTGGATTCATATGTCGTTAGAAATTGCAAGCACTCATGTATGTGGTGCTTACCGCTGCCCCACTAGACCTGAAAGCGCCTAGCAAGCATAAGATATACAGGATCTACGTAGCATATAACATTGCCTTACCATCCACAAATATCCTAACATTCAAGTATCCGTTACCTGCGTTGACAATCACTTTCAAAGTATTTCCCCAATAATAGCCGGCCTCGCTGAAGTAACGCATTCCATATAGTCGGATCTGGACAGAAAATGACAACATAAAGGGAAAGCAGATCTTATACTACAGGAACTAAACTCTCGGATGCCTGTCTTGTAATTGCGGGTATAATGTTGAGCCTCTAGCTATTATACCACAGTGAAACCTTACCTCTCAAAAATATGAGTGGTTCCGGTCGGAGACAAACATCATGGATAGATGTCAAACCCATTGGCAAGGCGTCCTTCAGTTATTGCAAAACGTCCACGAAGATCATCTTCTGTTTGAATGGGTCTCTTCACTAACTGACGTGCGTTGTTGAGCAATATACCTGGCAAATGTGAGACAGTATCAACAAGCGATCAGCGGACCCGACGAACCAGAGGGTTTCTCATGTGTATCGCGAATCACTACACCTCCTTCCACATCTTCCGCTAGAGAACCACTCCGTCGAAGCACCGTCTTGGATACCCACAACGCATAACCATAAATGCTCTGAAGTACCACCAGTCTCCGACGAATAACCGAACTATCGTCAACGTCATGGATAGATGTCAAACCCATTGACAATGCATCCTTCGGTTATTGCAAAACGTCCGCGAAGATCATCTTCTGTTGGGATGGGTCTCTTCACTAACTGACGTGCGTTGTTGAGCAATATACCTGGCAAATGTGAGACAGTATCAACAAGCTGTCAGCGGACCCGACGAACCAGAGGGTTTCCCATGTGTATCGCGAATCACTACGCCTCCTTCCACATCTTCCACTAGAGAACCACTCCATCGAAGCACCGTCTTGGATACCCACAACACATGACCATCCTTGCTCCGAAGTATCACCGGTCTCCGACGAATAACCGGATCATCGCGGGCCAGAGCATCCTTTATGATGAATGTCACCAATTTTCACAAACTTCATGCCCTGATAAACCTACCGCAGTAGGCCACTCCTCCACAGGCCAGGATGTATGGCCCATTTCCAATCTTCTATGAATTTGGACATATTGTGGTATGCGTCCGGACGCTTCATGATTGTCTGTGACAAGGGCGACAGTTTCTACGAAAACAGATATGGGCGGGCTCTACCGGGTGTGCATGAGAGTCTATGTAGTATCTTCACTTTGAGTCTTGTCTAAAGTGCCAGTTGTGGATAGAGTGATACGGTCGACTGGTCGTTAATTCATCGAATTTGCAGTGCCGATCCGAAATGTTGGGCAGCATTCCAACGAGCCGAGATTTCTCCTGGGCCCATAGATAGAGTGAGTTGGCCAAGATATCAACGATATGCTAGAAAGCACCGAGAGAGCCGGTATCGACCCTGACGATGAACTTGGCTTTGACGATGAAACTTTGAATAGTGGGATTGCTTCCTCGACGGTTTATATCCTTGCACCAGAGCGCAAGCCAACAACGTCGCTGTGGAGAGTTGAAGTCGGCGGAGCGCGTGGATGAAACCCGAAAAGTGCAGACACTGCCAGCCTGAGAGCCAGCAAGACTAGAGAGACAGGTCGAAGACTCGAAGTGCCCAGGATGCTGTTTCGCGTAGTAGTATCACTGCTATCAGTTTGTCTAGTCTTTGGGCTCGCAGAGGTGACCCGTCGGGAATCCGAATTATTTGCGTAACCCCGACAATTGATCCTGGGCCACATGGTGGACTCATCAGCGAGAAGTAGCGGCCGACGTTGCCGGCAGGGGACCTTGCTTGCGACTTTTTTCCCAGAGTATTGCAACATTATTATTTGATCATGGTTCAACGTTCAGGACTTGCCGTCACGGTATAGAGTTGGATCGTCATGACAGAGAATAGCTTGAATTATACAGTGGTACGTAGTATTTCAGTGTAAATTGAACCAAGTTCATAAATGGGCTCAGAAACTTTACTAGTTCGGATATATATCTTCAATTGTCATCGGAGTCGGCTCCATCATCATACACTGCGTACATAGTCCGAATATCATCGTCCTCTTCATCAGATTCAGAGGCAGACTCGAAGTCCAAATCCCCTTCAATCTCCCATTCCAAAGACTCGCCGTTCCATTGAGAAAGTTCAAGCTCAGAGTCATCGCGATCATGATGACCCACGACTCGGAGCATCGCTGTAGTGCTGTTTCCTAGTACGTGATCTTGAGACTGAGATGGTACTTGCGTCGGAAGGGACATTGTGGTTTGCACAACCGGGCGATCTTCAGTCACAGTGGACGTCTGGGAGTGATTCTCATCGTCGGAGTTAGGAACATGGGAGTAAGTGTGCCCGACACCAAGACCCCAATGGAATCTGAGGAGCATATCACGATCGACAAATCTCGACACTAGTATTAGCCAAAAGCCATGTATGAACAAGTCTGTCATACCTGTTGACATGATAATAATTCCATTCCTCCAAGTTTCGTACGATACTAGCAGACGACATCGCAGTGGTTTCTCGTTGTGGTTTTCCATGCTTGAATGCAGGCAAGAGGTGGCAGCCTCTCAACACATCTGCGGGGTCCACGAAATCAAAAGCTGTAGGATCACAGGTCTCGATGAACCTCAAAGCCTCAAGACCATGTAGGTCTTGTTGTGGGACCCGTTCAAACCACCGCACGTGCAGGAAGTCCATCCGCCGTGGCAAGTAGTCCATCATCCCCGGTCCAATGAATTGGACATTGGCATGATATATACCCATAATCCTGGCGTAGCAAAACCGTTGATGATCCTCCTCAGATTCAGAGTGATGAAGCATCATTATGTCCCGATGCTCGGTACTTGGATTGAATATGTCCTCGGCACGACGAACATCGTATGTCGTATAGTTAATCCGAAGGACATGATGTTGATAAATACGATCGTTTTTGAGTATAACATGATCAGGGTTGGCGGGCAACGCACCAAAACCATCGTCGAGCCCGGCCATGAGGGCCGAATTGGTATTGCCATTGAATTCCGCGTGAATTGCGTGAATTGCCGTGATGCGAGGTAGCAGATGGTGCCTAAGTTTGAGGGCGAAGTCCTAAATTCATACGATTCAGCACATCATTAGAATTTGAAACATGGTGAGCATCAGTCACCTTAACGGCTGGGTCGTTAGAATGTTGCTGGCAAAATGTCGGGACGTCCACAGGGAAGTTTTGCGATTTTCCAACCTGGTAGCGTTGCCCGGGGTCTTTAGGAATAGGCTCTAGTGCCGTCTGGAGCGTAGCGTCACAATCCACGCTCTCGCGAATACGGCGTATTCGTAACTGGCGCCTTTCGATCTGAGTAAGCTGACGGATGAAGTCTTTGCGACTGGTCCGCAGAAATCTTCCTTTTCCAACACGGTGTTCGCGTTCTCCCTGTGAATGGACAGCAATCAGAACAAAGAACAAAGCCGAATTTAGTATGATTCCGCACCAGCTGCGTTGAATAGGAATCGGTAGTGCCGTACCTCCTGATCGAAGTCACGTAGTCACCGAGGGCATGCATCTTGTATGTTTGTAAATTGAGGGTCTTCGGTTGACGTGACACTACTTGAGATGATTTACCCTTACCAGATTGAGGCTGGCGCTGGCTCTGGGTCTGTTGCTGGCGGCGCTGCCGACAATTGGCCTCACGCCTCAGCTCTCGGGTCTGGAAAGCAGGACATGTATGAGCACTGAATGCACGTAGCTCTTTTCCAAGGGATTCAGTGACGTCTTCCATGATTTGTAAAGTTTCGTCGGTATGCATGCGAAGTTTTGCAAGCCCGTGCCAATGACAAAGAACCGAAAGAAGCTTCAGTACCGATGAATTATGAGGTTCCGGAAATAGTCCGTCAAAGGCGGGCAAGGCACACTGGAGCAATTATCAAATTAAACCAACAAGCCATTCAGAGCACCGACCTGTAAGAGATCTTCAAAGTCGTAAGCCGCGGTTCTCTTCATTTCCGAAATATTTCGAGAAAACCTGCGAATAGTGTCCCGCCCAAATGTCGGGATTTGGCGGTATCTAAATGCAAAGGTGAATGAAAAGAATTAAGTGCATTCGGACAGAACATATACCTGCGATCGAGCTCATGAATCTTGCTCTCTTCCAGGGATTCCAGCATGCGAAGAAGATGTGTGAGGACTGCTTTCCAAACCCCCAGCTCAAATTCATGGAGGAGGTCCACTACTAGCATGAGGAACAGATCAAAACCAAGAGGATGTAACCTTTCCGAGAACGCATTCTGTGTGACGGCATCCACAATGAAACGCCGGGCTTCACATTAGAAAGACACTTACCGATGTCAAGACCAGTGACTCCGGTTTGAGCAAAGCTTCGACTTGACGTGTTGTAATAGCGTAGTTACTTCCATAAACCAGGTCCCGCGCAGCATGTACTGTCTGGATACGGTCGAGATTATCATGACGGGCAAGTAACTGCCGATCCTGCATATCTTCCTTATTTGCAAGGTTCTGAACCTCGTCCAAAGGAATAGTGCAGCGAGGACACGGGCAGGTGCCCAGGTTTCGTATAGATGCTATGAGTGTTCTGTAAAAAAAGAAAAATTAACGAAGACCTTGGAAGGGTGTATGAAACTAACTTCTCCGGGTAGTCTGCCGAATAGGTAAGAATCCGAGGGTAGAAACGGCGCTTCAAACCATCACAACAAGTGATGACAACACCGTGTTTGTAAGCTTTGATAAAATCTTCATCCAGGAGGATTTTCCATTGTGCGTGGAAAAACTCTCGATTGCAATGTGTCATCAGAGCATCACTCAAGCTTTTACCTCCCGAGTGACTCATCACGAAATCTTTGAAAGCATCAGGGAGCTGCGATGAGAGACGAGTGAGATTACACAAATGAATGAATGTCAACATTACCGTGATCACTCACCGTCTGAAAATAAGCGGCGTGAGAGCAAGTGTTGTTTGATGGTTGGCACCGGCGATACTTCGACTCGTTGCCAAAATGCACGTAAAGTGGCCAAAGTTTCGTGTTACCGAATGTGGAGAGTTGGGTTGCGTCTGACCAGAACATGAACGCGGCGACAACTCGAGGCAAGTCGCAACCAGGTTCCGCAGGTGATTCTTGCAATTCCCTGTGGGCGTCAAGGAACGCGCTGGAGGTGAAGAGCTCTCCATGTACCCTTACATCCTTGTTCCTGTGAGGCGGATGCCAAAGTAATTTATATGGTTCATAGTGGAAATGGGCAGCCTGAACAGGATCCGTGATTTTTTCCTCCAAGATCGAAATGAGGGAACGATGGTAGAAACCTGGTACGGTGAAAGACTTGGGTCCAGGATTGACCGAGCGACTGTGAAAAGGAACGGAGATAGTGATTGACGAAGATTTCCACCCATCGTCATTACTCAACCACTCCGAAGTGTCCGATCCCGCGTCGGGATCATGATCACCAAGTTCCTTATTGACGGAATCCCATGCGACCCCGCGCAAGTCGGCAGCATCGAACGCAGGGTTCCCGATAATACCAAGGAGCTGCTTGAAATTCTCACGTGATTTCTGTGCTCCCTGATTCCAGTACCAGTCACCCAAGCGCATTGCATTCTCGTTCGGGTAAGGATGAAACGAGTTCTTCGTCTTCGGATGCTGATCACTGTGGACGGATGGTTGCACAACATGTTTGATTGAATATGGATCGTCCGGATCGTGCGAGGGAAATTTTTGCGTAGTATAGGCACGGAACAGACCAAATCTGTTCATCAGTGTACTGAAAGTTCTGTGTAACCGATGGGACGGGGATTTTGACAAAGTAGATGGATTACTAGATGCTGTGGTCGTCGTTCCCAAGGGGGGCCTTTGTCCGTGGTCCGATAACTGGGGATGACCTAATTCAGTCGGTGGTGGACTCGGAGGATCGACGACCAATTCCAAAGGAGGGAGAGGTGGAGGTGGCTCAGGTAATGTGTCACGGAAACGTACTGGTAGTCGGCGAGCTCTGCGAGGCCGACGTTGCGCCAGAGGTCCATCATCCTAGATATGCTCAGCATCGTTGATGGGATTCATTCACAACTAATGTATACCTCAAGGCAATTAGCAATGCTTGAGTTGCGCGCTTCGTTGGTGTTCACCGCAGATGGTTCATGGGTACCCGAAGAAGAGGGCAAGCTCTGCACAACATTTAGATGAAGGAAAAAATAAATAAACGATGGTACCATGCCTGTTGAACACCGTGACCTTGCCCATCATTAGCTTCACCGTCTTCTGAGTCTTGCTTGTCCCTGCAGCCACCAACAATTGAACTATCATTGGCGCTGGCACTTCTCGAGAGGGATATTCTGGCTTTTTTAGCTTGGTACACCTCCTTCGCTTTCACAAGGACACTGGAGAGTCTTTTCTTGCCCTTGCGGCAGCTTTTTTCGTGCCTTGTGAAACCTCCAAGGTCGGTGAATGTACGACCACAGACACATATATTTGTGAGAATTGTGTCAGGCATAAGTAGTGGATATGGACGGATTTGGTTCTGAGTCACTGAAGCGGGGAACCGTCTCTATCGATGGCTTGCTTCTTCAGACGTTGAGGCGTTGGCGGGACCCAAGGCATGTTATGTATAATTAGTAACAGTATGCTCCATTTGGAGTCTTGTAAGATTAATTGCTCGTGCGGCGACGAACAGAGGTTAACCAAATCAAGGCAGGGACGAAATCTGAAGATCCGAAATGCGGAATTCCAGATCCTCCGAATCGATGCCGACCACGTTGTGCCCACACTTGAGACCCCGGGTACCTCGTTCATAGCCACACTTGGGTCCCGACACTCGAGGCTGGATGGGTCCCGAATGTCTTCATTGTCCAAGACGGAAGTAACCGTTTGTTTCTGCGTAGATACTAGAGTTCGGGCATGAACATGTATGTGGATGCTTGTCGATTGCCCACTTGAAAAGCGGTCGGCGTAGCCAGACTGCATCCATCACCGATTATTCGATGCTATTGAATCGTTGTGGTCAAGATCGTGGCATCAATATTGATAATGACCATACTTCGATGAATCTCACTGTGCACGCAATCCATTTGGAGAAGTACTGGTGCTCGCATCAAGGAAAGAGTAATCAGTGAGAGTGAGACTATCGACACCCAAATTAGCCAAAGCCTACCAGAATGGTCTGTTTCTTTGCCTGGACTTGAGACTCACAAACGTCTTCACAGGCAACCAAGAGAGGAAAATCGGCGATCAAGACAACAGTCAAGGAGACGATGTATTCTATTATTGACGAAAGAAAGCGAGCTCAAACGTGCTGAGCATTATCCATGGCCACGTCAACCTGTATTCCGTCCTCGTGCCAGTATCACCGAAGAAGATAATTTCTTGATATACTATGGCCCTGTAAGACATACGCTTTTGTGGCTGAATTGATAGGCCTCGATCTCTCGGACGTGATCTTGATCTGTAAAGCGGGAGGCTCGCAGTTTACATCGCGACCGGCGGTGGGGAAGATGCTATGGGAATCATAGTGAAGTAACCATGATTGTGCTCAGCGTTGCGAGAATGATATGGATCAAACTCTACGAATAGCAGGAGGCTGTGGCAAACGTTACCCAGACATGAGGCGTAACTGAGGGTTTAATATCGGAGCGACAAGCTGGGTGCTGGTTTGGTGGTATGCATAGGTTAGCCCATCTGCACGCAAACTGGTGGCCAAAGTCCCGGAGCTGCACGGAAAAGAGATCAAAAGTAAATGAAACATGGGCATCATTACATGCTACTTAATACACGATCATATGGAAGGACGAAGAATTCTACTACATATACTTTACTCCATGGGATCAAAGAACAACATAAAACTAAATAAGCGAAAAAAATGTTCATGCCTTCAATCGTCATTAGCGGTGGGGCGGAAAACCATTAAAGATCGACGTACTCGGCAATGACCGGCAGCAAATGATCTCAAATTATGTTCACATACAGCTTGGAAATATTTCGCGCCAACGGTGAGGCTATCCTGGACCGGATTCTGTTCGGACACCAATCGTTCGATATCCTCCGAGCTGAGGTAGCGTTGCAAATGCAGTTCATGCTCTTCATATGTTCGTTGGATGCGGAGGAGGAGCTTGGCCAGCAATAACTTCTCTCTCAAGGCTTCATTGAACTGTTGCAAAACGTTCTCCAACGGTGGGAAATTTGATGTAGAAGATAATGTCTAGCAACACATTGTGAGCGAACATTCCTAATGGCCGAAAATGAAAAATCCACCATAAGGGAAGGAGCTTTCCGCAGGGAGTCGTAATAGGTAACGAATTTTTCAGGTACGCCAGTAAGGTCTATATCCATAGTTGAGGGACAAGGAGGCGATAATGGAGAAATACAAGATGGATCATGAAGGGTGACAGGTGGATCTTCCCTGGGAAGCGGCTTAAATACTGCGGATGGATTAGTCGGCGGGGGAGGCTTCATGACGAGAGGATACTTACACAAAAAAAAAAAAAAATTGCATACCTAAATATCTAAGGTAGAAACCGTGACAGTGACAGTGACAATGTCTGCAAGAGCTTGAGGGCCGGTAATTGGACATAGATGAGATCTGTAGGATCTGAAATCTAAGATAGGATCTGTGTGGTGTAGTAGCCTGGAGAATGTAAACGTAAGTATGTCGATTCTCATGTGTGTGGCGATTCAGATCTACTCGCGCTCTGAAATTTCCTTTTCGGTGCACATGGCCACAGATCGTCTTTGCCAACA